>CANXYI012289523.1:0-13336 GCA_948208565.1 Hura crepitans | reverse complement strand
CAGTCCTAGAGTAGGCTCTATCTTAGAGGTCTGGTTAGGTTTTTCCTCTTAGGCCTCAACCATTATAGTAAGCCTTGAGAGCTATGATGTCCATAGCCAGAAGTGTACCTCCGGTATGTGGGAGTTGCCAGAGGAGACATTAGGGATAGTGCTAGTCATACAAAAGTAGAGAGTGCTTCGTATGTTAAGCTAGAGATTATTTCCAATAGGATTGTCCTTACAGGCTGTATAGACTCAAGCATCAATTGTAGCAACACCTAGTAAAGGACTAAGGCAGTAAAAAAAGGAGCAACTGAGTACTAGCTAGAGAATGAGGTCAGAGACTAAAGCTTCAGCATGCTAGTATGCTATCTATGCCCAGGAGGAACTGAAGCACCAAATGTCATTACTGACACCTTCTTTTTATTTGATAAACCTATGTTAGAATTAATTGATCATGATTCCACACATTTTTACATTTGCACCATATAAGCATGATATAGGGGACAAGAGCTAGAGTTTATAAACTTAGACATCCAAGTAAGTAACCAGATTGGATAGAGTGTGATGTTGAGCATAGTTTATAGACATTGTCCTCTGATAATCTAAGATCAGACTTTTTCTAGCATATCTAATCGAACTTCCCTTTCATGAGTTTGATATCATGTTGGGTATTGACTAGCTATAAGAGTATAAAGTGATGATTGATTATGAGAGGAAAAGATTGAGTTTACAAATGACAAATGGAAAAGAGGTGATAGTTGTGGGAAAAAGACATTCCTTGTCTAATATCATTTTAGCCATTATAGCCAAGCGACTCATACGGAAGGGATGTGAAGCTTTCTTATCTTTGGTGGTAAATACTAGCATAACAACACTTAGCCTTGATCAAATACCAATAGTGTCTGAATTCCCTGATGTGTTCCTAGATGAGATACCATGGTTACCCCCATATCAAGAGTTGGACTTCAAGATGAAGGTATATCCTAGCTCAAATCCAGTATCTATTACACCATACATGATGGCACTAGTAGAGTTGAAGGAGTTAAAGGTGTAGTTCCAAGAACTATTGGATAAAGGCTTCATAAGGCCTAGTATCTCACCCTAGAGAGCACCTATATTATTTGTGAAAAACAAAGATAGGTCTCTCTAGTTGTGCATCGATTATAGCTAATTGAATAAAGTAATAGTTAAGAATAAATATCCGTTGCCTAGGATCGATGATCTCTTTGATTAGTTAAAAGGTGCCAGTATCTTTTCCAAAATAAATTTAAGATCAGGATATCACTAGTTTCGGATTAAGGAGAGTGACATCCCTAAGACTACCTTTATGACTCAATACGGGCATTATGAGTTCTTAGTGATGCCATTTAGGCTCACTAATGCCCTGGTAGCTTTTATAGATCTAATGAACTAAATTTTCAAGCCTTATTTAAATCAATTTGCTATGGTGTTCATAGACAATATCCTAGTATATTCCCAAACTGGGGAGGAACATGAGCAGCACCTCAAGATTGTGTTGCAGACTTTGATAGAGAAGCAATTATATGCTAAGTTGAGCAAGTGCAAGTTTTTGTTGGAAGAGGTAGCTTTTTTGGATTACATTACCTCAACTGAGGGTATTAGGGTGGACCCGAGTAAAGTTAAAGTTATGTTAGAGTGGAATCCTCTAAGGAATGTGATAGAGATTCAAAGCTTCTTAGGATTGGTAGGATATTATCAGAGATTTATGAAGAGTTTTTTTATGATTGCAGCTCCATTGACACGGTTGATAAGAAAAGATGTGAAGTTTGAATGGGATGGTAAATGTTAAGCTAGTTTTGATAGATTGAAAAGGATATTGATAGAGGCTCCCATTCTTACTTAACCAAAGTAGGGAAAGGAGTTTGTAATATATAGTGTTGCCTCATATAACGGGCCTAGTTGTGTCTTAATGCAAGAAAGTAAGGTGATTACATATACCTCTACACAATTGAAGCCTCACAAAAAGAATTACCCTATACATGATCTAGAATTGGCTACCAATGTGTTTGTATTAAAGGTGTGGAGACATTATTTGTATAGAGAAAGGTGTTATATCTACATCGACCATAAGTGTTTGAAGTACCTACCTATATAGAAGGAGTTGAACCTCAAACAAAAGTGATGGATAGAGTTAATCAAGGATTATGATTGTTTGATTGACTACCATTAAGAAAAGGTGAACATAGTGATGGATGCTTTAAGCAGGAAGATCATTGCCACTATAAAGCTTATAATGCTAGAGTGGAGTACATAATAGAAGATGCTATTTTGGCTAAAATACATATTAAATTTGACTTTAAGCAGCAAATAAATAAGCCTAGTTGGGAGATGAATAAAAGGTGCAAACCATAAGCAAAGTTAAGGAAGGGAAGGTGATAGGATTTAAATTGGGTAATGATGAAAGCTTATATTATCAGAATAGACTATATGTGCCAAAAATGGATGGATTGAGAGTGTAGATCTTAAAAGAAGCTCATAAAGCTCTATACTCTATACACCCAAGAAGCACAAAAATGTATCTTGATTTGAAACCTCACTATTGGTGGCAAGGAATAAAGCGAGAGGTAGCTGAATATGTAGCTCAATGATTAACTTGTCTACAAGTGAAAGCTGAACACTAGGTTCCTTCTAGATTATTACACTCGATAGCAATCCTAGAATGGAAATAGGATAAGATCACTAAGGACTTGGTAATGGGGTTACCACTGACCAAAAGTAGATTTGATGCTATATAGGTGATACTGGATAGAATGATAAAGATAACTCACTTTATCCTAGTGAGGATGGATTATTCCATAGATAAGCTAGCTCGACTCTACATTGATGAGATTGTTCAGTTACATGGGGTAATAGTAGCCATCATTTCAAATCGAGACCCGAGATTCACCTTTAGATTTTAAAAGAAGCTATAAGAAGCTTTAGATACTCAATTGAAATATAGCACAACATTTCATCCCCAAATGGATGGACAATTAGAACGAGTGATACAAGTGTTGGAAGATATGTTATGTAGTTGTGCAATAGAGTTTAGAGGCAACTGGAATCTATACCTATCATTGTTGAATTTGCATACAATAATAGCCACCAAGCCAGCTTAGGAATGACACCCTATAAGGCATTCTATGGGAGAAGGTGCAGAACTCCCCTTTATTAGAGTGAAGTAGGGGAAAGTAAGAATATGGGATTTGACATTATCAGAGATGCAGAGGAGAAGGTTAAAATTATAAGAGATAGATTGAAAGCCACCTCAGACTAATAAAAAGTTTTATGCTAATTTGAAATAGTGAGACATTGAGTACGAAGTCGATGATAAAGTATTTTTGAAAGAGTCACCATGAAAGAAGATGCTCAAATTTGGTAAAAAAGGGAAACTTAATCCTAAGTTCATTGGGCTTTACAAGATAATAGATTGCATAAGACCCTTAGCGTATAGATTGGCATTACCTTTTAAGCTATAATAGATCTATGACATATTCCATGTATCAATATTGAGGTAATATAGATCATATCCTTCATTTGTGATAGCTGTAAGGGAGATACAAGTGTAGCCAAACTTAACACATAAAGAAGAACTGATACAGATTCTAGCTAAAGAAGGGAAGCAGCTAAGAAACAAGTCAATCCCTCTATTAAAGGTATTATGGAGACATGACAACACAATAGAAGCCACCTAGGAGGGTGAAGAATAGATTAAGGTACAATACTTAAATCTTTTCACCTCAGGTAATTTTAAGAACAAAATTTCTTACGAGGGGAAGAATTGTAATGCCCATAAGCCTACGTTTCATGAACAGTACCTTCGTGGCATGAATAATGTTCCCGATGGGTTGAGGCACCTTTATAACACCAAAAAGGGGTGTATTGGTCATAAAGTTTTGACAGGCCAAAAAATGGACAAAAAAAAGAATTTAAAAATTTAGTAGAACTAATAAATCATTTCGGGTCAAGAACTATTGAATAATGACATAAAATGAGGCTGTGTCAGGATATGCCTAGACGAATCCAAAAATATCATATCCTAGACCTCAAAAATTCCAATCTACATGACAGTGGAGGAATTTTAACTTTCTAATGTCATTTGATATTTTTTCTAAACATTTGATTCTAGTGGGTGAATAGTGACCCAAAGTTGATAGTGGAATTTTGACTTGAAAATTTTCCAAGGCCTTAATAGCACTAATCAAGGATTTTTAAAACTAAAATGAGTATTTTTAGAGGTCTAGAGAAATTGTTTTGAATTTTTTAAGTTTAAAAGAAAATTGAGAGAAAACGGATCATTGGATCACCACGTGTCATGATCTAAGCCATCCACCCACACATATAAATGGGCCTGCACATATGAGAGTGTCACATGTGCAAGCCAACATATTCTCCCCTAAAATTACCCCAAAATATGATGCCATTCTTATCTTCTCTCTCCTCACTTTTTCTTCATTTTTTCTCTCTTCCCACTACCAATTTTCACACCTCACAAATGGTTCTTAACCTCCACAACCTCCTGAAGCTAATTCTTCTAACAAAAATTAGAAAAAGAGGCTAGAAAAGAAGGAATTCAAACTTGGTGAATTATGTCCATTTTTGGTGTAAGTGTTTCTATTTTCATTTTTATTTTTGTTTTAGGTAGTTTAAGGTATTCTAAGAAATTCTATGGTTTTATAGTTCAATTTGGAGTTATGTAGGATTTTAGGAATTTTTTCTAAGGTGAAATTCTTTAT
Source organism: Hura crepitans (assembly GCA_948208565.1). Lineage (NCBI taxonomy): Eukaryota > Viridiplantae > Streptophyta > Magnoliopsida > Malpighiales > Euphorbiaceae > Hura > Hura crepitans. The sequence goes on along the minus strand of CANXYI012289523.1, from coordinate 8,618 downwards.
GTTTAGGTCAAAAAGAAGATGTTGAAGGAGAACACCATTCAAGGCATTCAGGTGGTGGAGAAAAGGGTGTTTTCACACACTAGGTTTGTGGAATTGACCCAATCTATGTGTGTCACATGATTTTGCATGAATGTATATGTGTACATGTGTATGGAAATGCCATTTCTTAGTGTTTGGCATGTAATTGATAAAAACGAATGGCATGATTGTGTTAATGAGGCAAAAATATCATTGTATGCATGAATTAAGTGATAGAAACCAAGTGTAGGTGTGTGCACTAAGTGTGCCTGAAGGGTGTATATAAATGGTATCACATGCTAGGCATGACATTGACATGTAAATGATATGTACAAAGTGTGCTAAAAATGTGAATAACAATAACATGATGTATGGAATGTTAGTATGAAAAATAATGACCTAAATGGATGTGTAATGTGTATATAAATAATGATGAGTAAAATGTGATCAGTGTGTCGGTGTTATGATGCATAGCATATAGATGGAGTAGCAGTCCAGCTTCATCAGTGCGGTGTAGCTATTGTTAAGTCTCCTTTTTGGTATACCTTTTATGCTCTTTTTGTTATGTTGTAACAATGCACTCATGTATATATTAAAGTTAGAATTAGGTAATGTATGTACATTATGAATCGTAAGATAATTAACTGCATGTCTATAAAAACTTGATTTTGGTGGATATGCATATGTAAGTATATGTTTCTTTTTAATTACTGTGGGTCTGAGATCATGTGATGCTATGTGTCTAATATTGATGATGGATTAGGGGGCCAGAAGGGTTCAAGAGTTGAGGATTGAGGTTGAAATGTTATAAGAGTGCTTTTTGTGCAGGGAAAATTTTTGGTTTTTCACCCGAGTAGCCGTTATGTTGCCCAATTTTCTATATAATGGATAACAGATGTAAACTAGAGTTTTATCAAAGTAAAATAGGCAGTAATAAGAGGTTATACCATAATAAATACTAGATGGTCAAGGTAGGGCAAAAAAGGTTAAAGTGTCATAAGCGTTAAGTGAATAATCCTTGGGAAAATTTAAGGATAGGTGACCTTCGGGAAGTGGCATGCTTTGTCTATTTCCTTCAAGAATAGGCAGGGGGTGTTACAGATTTATTAAAAATTCATAAAGGAGCATACCATTTTCCAAATGCATGATCATTATAATTCTTAATAAGTTTATAATTAAATTTTAGGCATAAATTTTATGGTTTCATCGTGCTTATTATTTTCCATTCAGCTCTATGAATAACTATACATAGCTTAGCAAGGAATGGTGTAAAAGCTTTTATTAGCCTTATATGATCATGAAGGTATATGGCATACTTAATTCTTTATCTTGCCTTAGAGCCCCTTTTTATATGAAGTTTAGTTTCAAAAGAGAACATATGCAATCATTAAGCAAAAACATAAGTAACCTATAAATTACAAGAAGTATTTTCACAAATTTTTATTATCTTAAAATAGGGCTTTTTACTTAGAAACCTTATATTTATATACTACCAATTCTAGGACATTGAGTTAATTCATACTTCTGAATCTTAATTTTGAAATACTTTTTTAAAAGATTTTAAGGTTAATACTATCATTATTATCATATTAGCTTAGTTACTACTCTTTTATTTACTAAGATTCTTAAGTATCATCTTATAATTTACAATTTGCATCAATGTAAATAGTTTTCACTTAGTTGCTATATCTTATTTATTTATTTATTCATAGAGTCTATTTAAATCTTATTTCTTATATCATCCACTTCACTTGGAACATGACCAAAGGGTACTTACATATTCCTAGAGTTAATGTCATCTTTCATTTCCTTTTACCATGTTTCCACCTTGATATTTGCACCTAATTTATGCATAGGTCACTAGATTATCTATATTCTTATTCAATTTTGAGAAATAACTCCATTATTCATATTTATAATTATTGAACAAATTTTAGTATTAACCTATAAACTTTAGGCCCTACCTATTCCCTTTGAATTTTTCGCCTTTGGTTTTGGGATGTCTCCTTGTAAATCTTTTTATGACATTTCTTAAAGTTATATAATGCTTGTGTCATATATGAATATACATATGCAAGTATTAATTGCTCATGTTAGATTTCTTTACCTTTTGTAAGGAAACAACACTAATATGTTTTTTTTTTAAAGAAAACTTAACTAAGCTATTATAGTTGAACATCTATTGTTCATATACTTAGAAATCTTTTTTTTTCTACTATAACTTTCCCTTTTGAAATCAAACTTATTACTTGATATATCTTGCTTCAACTAGTATGCCTCACTTAAATTCTAACATGGATATTAACATTAGGATCATTCAAGTTGCTTAATTTTTTACCATTAAAATATCTCAAAATCACCTTATAGTTCAACTTAGTTAGAAATACTATTTACCTTTATGTAATGCTTCTTCCTATTCTTAAGGATACTTAATAGTTATATTTCTTTTCACATTGGTTATTTCTTATAAATTGATATCTAAATTTTTTGAGTTATTAAAGAAATCATTGCTTCCCTCAATTGAAATTTAGGAAAATTACATAAAATACCCCTTCTCAAAACTTTCTTTTTTCTTGAAATGCATCTTTTTTTATTCATTTATTTTTAAAATTTTTTTTGAAAGTACAATTTTTTTAAAGAAAGAAATAGACGAGCCTCCATAGTAGCTTTATGTCACTGTAAAGAATTGTTGTTGGCCTATTTCTTTCTATCATTTCCTTTGTTTTTTTTTTAATGATATTTAGCTTTTTTCAAAAAATTCTTTAATTTTTTCAGTTTATTTGGACAACTTAGTGATTTTGGCAATAAATGTGTTGAATAATAATGTTTGATTTAAGGTTTATAAGGTTTAGGAATTAGGGTTATAGGGTTTATGATTTAGAATTTTAGGGCTTAGCATTTAAGGTTTATGGTTTAATGTTTATGGGGGTTAGGATTAAGAATTTTAAGGCTTAGGACTTAGGGTTTTAAGGTTTATAGGGTTTATAATTTTAAGGTTTAGGGTTTAAGGTGTTTTATGTGAAATAGGAAATTTCTTAAGTTATTGAAAGGTAATGAAATAGAAATGATATATATGAAATGAAAAATTTTCAAAAGTGATAGATTTAATTTCAAATTCTAACAAATGTAATAAACTATAATTATTTTTTTACATTTTCAATATATTTATGTAAAAAGCCCTTAAAATTTGTATAAACATTACCTGTTATTATTTAAATACTATATACTTACACACACACATAGACATATAAACTTAAATACATATATCTTTATAATAAAATAGGGAAGAATAGTTTCGCATTGTAGTTAGTCAATAAACATATACATATGTTATACATATCATCATTGTTACTTGCAAAATCTCCATATTATATACCCTTTACAATTATCTTAAAACTTTTCCTTAATTTCAACCTTTATATTTTTAGAATTTAATTGTAAACCTATTACATTACAATACTCACAAAAATAATTGAATAACCTCTTTTAAAATAGAAATCTTAAAAGGGATAAACTGTATTTCTTTCTCCCTTATATTTAATTTTTTTAGAGAATACAGGAATCTTACAAATCAATGCTTTAAATATATATGTGTGTGTGTGTTAGCTAGAGGCAAAAAATTTGATTCTCTTTAATAAATACATGGAAAAATAATTTATCACCACATCTAATATATTAATCAAAGCTTATCTCTTAACCCTAATGTAAATCACTTACAACTAAAGACATAATTTACTTTAAAATGCCATCTTACTAGTTCAGCTAATAGTTCAAAGTAACTCACCTAAAGAATAAACATTATCCATTGAATTTTCCTTAATTTAGCTATCTTACTTTCTTATTCTCCTTATCAAACTATGTATCATTTCTCATTCAAATCTAAATGAACTAAATTTTTAAACAAAATCATAAAAGGTAAAAAATTCAATAAATTCAATTCCTTACAGCAAAATTCTTAATGGCATTCTTTTACTAACTAAAAGGGGAACTTCCAAATTTGGTAAAAACTTGAGCATAAAGAAGAAGAAAGAAGAAAAGAAAAGCTTTGGAGCTCTTTTGCCTAACATGAAATTACAATGAACTAACCTCATGTTTTTGGTTTAATTTATTTCAAACCATAACTAATTATTCCATCCTTGCATATGTCTAAAGAAATAAAAAAACTGACAACATAAATTCCTCCCTTTTTGCAAGAATCAATTCTAAAAACTCGAAACTCCTCTTCCTTTTTCATTCTATTTTTTTTAGGCTAGATCCTTTATTTTATTTTTCCTCTAATTTGATGCTTCCTTCTCATCTTTAGCATTGACTATATAGAGAATATATCTCTAGTCCTAATTACTTAGCTCCACATTCTCGTTGTAACCCTATCCTAATTCAAAGATTCTTCTGCTATTTTCTTTTTAATTGATGCTCCCTTCTTATTGTTTAATTATTGAAAAATACAATTAAGTGAATGATTTTAGAAAATTATTAAGGAATTGAATTAATTTGCTAAGAAAGAATAAAGTACCCTCTCAGTCTAGAGGTGCAAAAAATGAAAGTTTGAGTATTGTTATACCATATTTTGGGTTCTTCTTAGTTATAATCATAAAATGTTCTAGCATATTTCCACTCACACTGAAGTTAGTGTGAATAATTTTCTTTCAAGCTTTGATTGCTAATTATTTTGATTGGTTTATAGGTTTTTAATTACATTTTATTTTGAATTCAATTTTCTAGTTTCATTTCTTTTCATAACTTGAATTTTCATCTTTATTCTTTATTCAATCTCATCTAATTTCCCAAAATATTACTTAGTTGTTAATTTATTTAGATTTATTCTTATATTTTTTTCCTCATTTGCATTCTTTAGGTTTCACTTTTACTTTAGTATTTACAAAATTAAACAATTTTGAGGTTAGTTTCTCACTTTTAAGGTTCCATAATGCAAATTTCCAACCCTAAATAAAAATACTTGTAGTTTGAAAAAAATTTGAGTGTTCCAAAATGACTTTAGATCAACTGCCTATATCAAAGGGTTTCTAATCAAGATAGTGTTTCTATACAATTGATCTAAACTATCACAATTACTAAAAGCAAAGTAACAGTAACTTTTAAAATGATTGTTTGCTTTCAAATGTCTATTTTTGGTTTCTTAAAAGTCATAAAGCCTCCAAAGCTATAAATATGAGCCATTTATGATTACAAACATGTTAGAAAATTTATATCTCTAAGAGATCTAAGCTCTAAGTCATTTTTTATACTTTCACATATTGTGTTACATTGCTTATATGTCATTCCTCAAGTTTAGTTATAGGTTTTGAGTTGTAATTATGTTTTATGAGGAAAAATATTCTTTTTAATAGATTTTTTTCTTAGGTGCACAATTGCTAAATCCTTATAGGAAAATCTAACAAGTGTTTTGCAATCTTGTAATTTCGAAAAAGGTTGTAAGTAACTTCTTTAAGCTTGTAAAATGGCTTTAACTCTTTCTAAATAAAGGATTTACGTGAAAAGAAATTCTCAAGTGTGTCATCTTCAAAAGTGGATGTAGTCTTCAGTAACCAAACCACTATAAATCTCTTGTGGAAGCTTTTCTTCCTTACTCTTCTCTATTTTGTTTGTATTTTTGTTTTGAAAACTTCAATTTCTCATGTTTGAAATTTTATCAAGATTTATTTTCTAAATAGAAAGATATAAGGAAAGCTTTTATTTTAAAATGATTTTTTAAAACATTTTTTAAAGAAGTTTTAAAATCCTACATTTCTAAAGTTTATCTAGAAAAGTTTATTTTCTTCTATTATTAAATACCTTTTATCCAAAATTGCCTTTAGATAAAAGAAAAGCTTTTATCACTTAATTCACCCCCTCTTCAATGCTTTGGGACTAACACCAAATACTTGCATCTCACTTTTATTCATTAGACTATAGATCACTAGGAGTAAAAACCTCAACCAAATGAACACATCTAAATTTATATTACTTACACATCTTAGTGACTAAAAGGAATTCATGGTATAAAGTGCATGGTTAGTTAATCACTACATGTAATTTTTTACTATCTAAATCATAAAAATTGATTTTTGAAAAGTATTAGTATTAAATATAATCATTTAGCTAGTTATTCAATCATCGAATTCAAAATATACAATTTGGTTCATACTATTTTTAATCTTTAACCATTATATAATACAAAATATACATATTTATTAAGAAAATAAAAATATACTTGAATGTATATGTCAAATTTTTTTAAGTTGAAATAAAAAAAACTATTTGAATACCAATTCTTTTATTAAAATTATAAAATGGACACATTGAAATATTTAATTAGAAATTTTAAAGTGATATTAATAAATTAGTAAAGAAAATCATTTAGTGGTGAACTTTTAATTAATCATATTCAATATAAGTGTTGAATCATTACCTCTTACTAAATTAAAAAATATTAAAAATAAAACCTATAATTGAATCAATTAACCTAATTTTGAATTCGTATCAAATAGTTTCTACTAATTAATGGATTTTAGACATAACCTTGTCAAATATAAGATATATATCAATCATAATGATGTTGTTAAAATTGGAAAATTTTAACTTGATGAATTTTAGTCAAATTTTTAGGCTAGATATATTAAAAGGCTTTATTTTTATGCCTACAATATCAAGGTCACTTATGATGAACAATATATATCTAGTGTGATGCATGTGTAAGCTATTGTATCTATATTAGTTAATTATTATTACATGGGTTTGGTTATAGGGAATTAATAAAATTGAGAAGTGATTAATTTAACAAGGAATCAAGGATTATGTAGACATAAAAGAAATGAATTATCAAACATAAAAGAAACAAATTATGTAATTATAGAAGGTAATAATAATTATAACATAAACAAAATGTTGAATGAGAATTTATTTTTTGTAAATCAAATTCACATAAAAATCAACTCATTAAGTTGGATAAATTTGCTGGAATTTTTTGCCAGCAGATGATTAGAAACAAAAAAAAAGAAAGAGAAAAAAAAAAGAGAAAATAAGAAACTGACATGAATATGATGATTAGATTAAAAAAAAGGAGAAAGTATCAACTAGAATAATGGAACAAAAATAAAATGAAAGGAAAGAAAAGAGAAGCAGTAGGGGAAATAGAGAAAACCTAGGGACCTAAGTAGCATAGGAAATAATAGGTGTTGAGGGTGAACTTTATAGGAAAATAAAGAGAACAATAGCATGAGAGACTGATTATGGGTGATTGCCTACAATTCTTTTTATCTAGGCCTAGTTGCATGAGCAACGGAGGCATTCGAGGGCACCGCGTCACTACTGAACATAGCAGCGTAGTTGCTAGCACATATTAGTAGTGTTGCCACTATAGCTATTGTGTATATGTAGCAGGTTATGTAAGAGTGAAGCGAGGGAGTGCAGCTACTATTGCTACTGCATGTGGAACGACACCATTAATTTTAGCAAGGTAGCACTACTGCTCACAGCCATTCGACTATTATTGCAAATGATGCTATTATGTGTAGGTAGTAGATCATATATCAATGTAGCAATATCAGCTTAAGTATTCTACAAGTAGGAAAAGATAAAATAATGAGACCTTGCTACTATCCACTGCAAGTGTAGTTGCTGGCACCTACTAGTGAAGCTGCTGCAATTATTGTTGCACCCAGATAGCAAGCCATGCTATAGATTCAATGGGTTGGCTTAGTCATTATTATGATGATGTGGATGGAAGGGATAATTACTACAAAGTAGCAAAATAGCTATTGTAATTTGTTAACATCCTAAATAGAACCGTCAGAGTAACCCTATTATATAGCTAGTAGTATAGTTGCTAGCACCTTGAAGCATTGTAGCTATGCCTATTAGCAACAGATAATAGGGCTATAATGACTTTTGTAATAGGTTAGACAGCAGGGGAAGTATATATGGGTTTACAGTAGCTCTTGAGAATGTCCATAAGCACTGCTATATTTAAGACAACTATAGTAAGATGACAATAACAGTATGGAAAATGAGATTAATTGATTTATCATCCAATAATGGCATGAGAAAATATAGCTAATAAAGGATGTTTATGAAAGGAATAAAGAGAGAGAGATCAATGAATTATAGGTTTAGAAAACATTTACAAGTTACCAATATATATACCCATAAATGAATAGAATTTTTTAAGAGACTTTTATTCTTGCATGCATGTTAGTTTTTCTCATTCATACATAGTGAAAAAATTAAAATTTTTAGAGAAACTTGCAATGATAATGGACTAAAATAATTCAAAATTCATCTTAAACATTAAATCTAGCAACGTTTCATGATTTACCATAAAATATGATAGTAGATTCCTTCTATGAGCTCTTCTCAATAAGTTTATGCAAACCATAGTGATCTTCTTTAAAGAACACCTCTAAGGTAATCCATACAAGAAGTTTTTAGAAGAGATCAACTTGGAATTCCATGTGCTAGTAGGAATTACAAGTGGATAAAGGATAAAGAAGAAAAACATGTCTTTAATTGTTCTATGCAAAAATTCTATAGCAGAATGAATCCTTATGGTGGTTGCTACAATAAGGTTTATTTATCTCTTAAATAAACCTTATTTAGGTTAG
>CANXYI012289362.1:0-12876 GCA_948208565.1 Hura crepitans | reverse complement strand
TGGGCCTTGTTGAGTCTAAATTTTAATTGTTCTTGCATCTAATTTTTTATGGGCTTTTAAAAGGTTTAAAAGTCCTTAAATTATAGAAATTATTAATCTAAAATGGGGCTAAGGAGTACCATATAGGACTAATGAAAATGGGGCCAAAGTAGATTTCACATAAGCCCATTAAAAGGCTTATGCGTATAGGACATAAAAGGGCCCAATTGATAAGTCCACTCTGGTCTGACTTAATGAAGATTTTTAGTGTTAAAATCTGACCTAAATAGGGTTTATTTAGGATATAAATAAGACTTATTGTAGTAGCCACCATAAGGAGACATTCTGCTATAAAATTTTTGCATAGAACAATTAAACACACATGTTTTCTTCTTCTTCCTTCATCCTCTTGTAATTCCTGCTAGCACTTGGAATTACAAGTTGATCTATTTTGAAAACTTCTTATATGGATTACCTTGGAAGTGTTCCTTGAAGAAAATCACTATGTTTTGTGACAACCTAGTGAGAATAGCTCATGAAAGGAACCTGTTGTCATCCTTTACGATAAATCGTGAAATGCTATTAGATTTAATATTTAGGATGAATTTTAAATTATCTAGGTCCATTATCATTGTTGGTTTCTCTCAAAATTTTAATTTTCCCACTACGTATGATGGAGAAAAACTAACATGTATATGACAAAAACACATTATTATGTTAAAAATAATGAGTTTTAGCCCTTAAGACTTACAAATAGAAAAGCTTTAAGCTTATGAACAAATTGCACACAAAAGGAATACCAAGCTAATGGATTGACTCTTTTCTTGGGTGGAGTATCTGGTTTTAACAATATTTTTAATTAATTCAAAATATTGTCTACTACTCAAAAACTTATTAGAGCTCACATGGATTTCAAGAAAACACACGATTTGAACAAATTCTTGAATTGTATGCTTGATTAATGCTTAATTCTTATTTTTTAAGTGTTGGTTTAGAGGGTATTTATAGGTGTTAATCCTAAAGAGTTTGTTCACTTTTACCATCTATTTTTTACTATTTCAATTCAATCAAAACATTGTTGGTTTAATTTTACCCAAATTTTAGGTTTTTAGAGACTAAATGTTTGGATTAGTACAAGATTCTTCGATTCTTTTATGATTTCTAGTGGTATAGTCATGCGACTAATCAAAAGAGTCACGCAATAGTTCTTTCAAAAGGTTGTGATTTTGGGTGCTTCTTTTAAGGCTTGTAGATGGGATTTGTTCTCTTGCTCTTTCATTTTTATCTTTTTGGGATTGTTCCTAAGTCTTTTGTCTTCTCTCTTTGGGATTTAATGACTATCTTACCCTTGGGTATAATTTTTCCCTTCTTTTGGTATTCTTTTTATGTCAATCATCCATTTGCTTGATTCATGATTTTGGTTATCATCATCAGGCTCTTTATGAATGTGTAATATGAACATATAGTGTGTCCAGTGCCTAAGGCACATAATATGGCACTCCTTCATCTGCTGACTTTGGTCATTAGGAAGAGGGGCATCACACTATGGGAATTTAAATAAGATTTATTTTACAAGAATTATGGCGAAGTTAAAAATTGTTAAGGCTACAATTTAGGTTAAATTAAGGGCTATGTAAACCTTTTAAATTTTGACTAACACAAGCATTCGTCCCTAGCCAAAAATTACCTCTTTCTCTAGAGAATTTATTTTCTTGATAACACATAAAAATTGAATTCAAGTTATTACCTTCTAGTTTTTTTATCCTTCTACCTCATGTAGATATTGTTAGAGACATTTGTACACTTGAATTGTTGTGGCTTGTTATAACCAAATAAGAAGGCTAGTAATTGAGCAAGAAAAATCAAAACTAATGGTTGATTATACATAGAGCTAACTATCTATACTATCCCTTCTCTATAGCTCTTCCATAGAGTGATTAATCTTCTTAATAAAGCCACTCATCATGCCATTCTAAAATGTTGCATATTCCCCTAAATGAATATATAATTAGAAACCATTTACAACATACCTCTTTATATTAAAAAAAAACTAGGAAATATTTATAAAAATTTCAAGATAAAATAGTAAAACTTTAAACTAGTTGATGTCAAACTTCAAAATCAAGTTAAAAGACAAACTTACCAATAAATGAACTAAAATATGTAAAATTTATATGAAGTTACAAAAATAGACTAAATCTAATTCAATAAAAAAAAACAAATAAAGTTCTTATAAAAAGTCACAAACGTCAAAATTATGAAAGCAAGAACAATTATGAATTTAGTCTTAGAAAAACTCATCAAAACCTAACGTTAAAACAAAAAAATAAAATCAAGTCCATAATAGCCACACTAATGCAAGTCCAAAATTTACAACTAAGATTCATCGCAATATTGGAAATTAGAAGTTCAGCACGAAGCACATTATCACATTATAGCCATTTAGTACTCTATTGCTACCTTTATATGCTCACTAAAGTCAAAAATTTGTTAAAGATGTTGATTCAAAATGGCATGGGTGATATTTATCTTTGATTTCTTAATTGATTTAAATAGTTAGGCATTTATCTTATAAAAAGCATATTTTAGAAGCTATATTAAGTTAAGAAGCTTTCCATAAAAAGACCATCTATGGGAAGAGATCTCCATTTTTTATTTTCAAATTCCTATAAGATTTTTTCATTTTTATGCACATGGTATGTACTTTTTCATGCATGCAATTTTGATGGTGCATGTAATACACGCTCTTAACTTTTATTAAAAAAATGACTTGAAAATATGAAATTTTTGAGTTGAGACATTTAAGGTTAATTTTTTTTAATTAAAGGACTTAATAGCAAAAGAAATTAAAAATCTAAGAAGCTGAAACTAGATTTTGCCATATTTTGTTTCCTCTTTATGGCAACTCTCATATTCTGAACCATAGTTTTACCATTTTATCCATGTTTCTCATTTTTAACTTATTATTCATTCTTTTCTAGGTTATGATTCAATACATAGTATACTAAATTAAAATCATATGCACCATAGGATTGAAAGTTGAAAACATACAAATTGTAAAACAAAAGGTGAATCAGTAAAAATTTATTACTAAGTATTCTCACTGTTAAGAAATCTTTAAAAAAGAAAATGAAAATTAATAATATTAAGCTTTATCATTCACTTTCTTATACTAAAATGTATTTTATGAGAAAAAGTTAAAGAAAGAATTCATCTTTAAAACCAAACACTGGTGATTGAAGGTACGTAATGATATCAATAAAATGCTAATAGGGAATAGTATTTGAGGATCTCTATATTGACAAGTTGACTTATATCTTGGTAAGAGCCAAATCACCCATGGTCAAGCCAATTTTAACTATGAACAAAATCGTTGAGCTTTAAATTAGTGAGTAAAAAAGGCATCAACATTGTTGTTACACATGGTGGTGAATTGAAATGAGGTCTATTAGATGGTGGTGGCCCCCCAATAAATGTCAACTTGTTATGGTGATGGTTAATTGTAAGTGAAAGAGTTAAGTACAAATTCTTCTTATAGTCCTTATATTACATTCAAAGTTCAAACATTGATTACTTTCTTGTTCATTCAAAGAAATTTACTACCATTATTTTGTTAGTTATATGTCTTAGATGAGACACCCCTTAGCCGATTCGATCGCCAAACCCAAGTGAGAGGTGACACACAACCAAAATCTAACTCACTTTATATAAACCTCTTACTTATGATTCATATGACTTGAAAACTTTCTCAAATGCTACTTATCATATAAAGCTATTCAAAACCTATCTTATCAAAAACCTCATCTAAGGTTTACTATTCATGATCTTTATGTCAAAAATAAGGCAACATAATGGTTATACCAGGACACTATCCCAAATAGTAACCTGCATAAAACAATATTTCTAATTTATCAAAGCATATATCATCATCATCTTAGTCCATCTGATTATCCAAACTCAATATCATCTCAATCCATACACATATAAAGATCAACCTTCCTCTCATAAATGTTCCAAACCATATATACATATTAGCTCACCAATCATCATATGTCAATACCCATAAATAACATATCCTCATATATATACATATTATAAATTCACATAAACTTTTAGTACATTACAGGCCCATATTCCAAACATCATAATACATATGTGTGCTTATACAATCTTTCCTATTCCTTTTGTATATGGCATTCAAATCCATGTAAACAACATCATTTTCAAATAAACCCTTTGATCTCTGTAGCCTAGAGATTCTTCATTTTGAGCTATCCAAAAACCTATGCATCATAAACAAATGATGCGCTAAACTTTGTAACTTAGTGGTGTATCTAATAATCTTATGTTCAAGCATATATTCTCATTTAATACATATTAAGTTATAAAAAATCAACCATACATCATATAATTATTACAATACGTCATATAACAAGCAAAAGAAAATCATACAAAAAAATAAAAAAAAACATCGTGTGATAGATATTCTCATGAGTAATATCATTATGTTATTCTAGTTGTCATACAACTATTATTCCTTTCAATTTATATACATACTAGTTAAATATCATGCCTACAAATCATAGCCTCGTCACATAGGGTATACCTGTAACTATTCTACACCCACTTTTTAATATCAAAGACATAGGCATACATTTCTCCTATTCCTCTATAAAGTTTATTTCATGTAACACCCATGTTTCGAAGCTCCATGAACAGTGCCACTAGGTTCGTGAAGTGTGCTTGAGGTGTGGAGTCACTTGCACAAAAATTGAGGTAGTGACACTAGTCATGAAACATCAAGGGGCTTTAATTTGATGAAAAAGGCAAAATTTAAAAAATTAGCAGAACCAATAATTCATTTCGAACTATAAGTTACCCCTTTGTGCAATAAAAATTTTACGGGCTGGGAATGACCCGCGACGTACCCGGACGGACTAAAAAATAACAGACCATTGGTGAAAGAATTTTTAGATTCTGAGGTCATTTGTAAATTCTCATAATTTTTAAGGTTGGCATGCAAATCAAGGCAGTCTAAAAAACTGCCCTATCAATGGAATTTGGCACGGAAATTTATAAGCAGGTAGAGGGGATTAAAATAGCAATTTTAAAATAAAATGTGTAATTTTTTGAGGTCTGTGTGAATTTTGGTGAATTTTCAAAGTTTGCTAAAAAATAAGATGTTTCAGGGTGGCTGTGGGGCCCACCCACATTTGGCCATTTGGCCTAAGGCCCTTGCCAAGTGGCAAGGGTGGGTGACAAGTGGACTTTTCCACTTAAAACAAAAATAACATTTTTCCCTTACTGCCAACAAGAATCAATGCCACACCCAGCTCCCTCTCCCATTTTCATTATCTTCTTTAGCTCAATTCTAGAATTTCTACTGATCAAAAATTATTTTGAGATGTTGGGGAGCTAGAGGAAAAAGAATTATAGTGAAAGAAGTCCCCAAGAAGAAGTTTAAAATCCTTAAAATTTATTGGACAGAAGTTGTCTAATAAATAGCCAAGATGAGCTTTTTTTTGTGGTTTTTTCAGTTTTTCCTTAGGGTTTCTTGCTAGAATTAGGTGTGTGAGATGCCTAACATCTGTGAGGATGGATTTCTATGGCTTTTGAGGTGAATTGAAGCAAAAAAGAGCTTGAAGGAGGGAGGAGAGTGCACTATGGCAAGTTGGCAGTGTATTTTGAGAAGCTTGAAGTGTGAGGTAAGTGAATTCAACCATTCACTTCATGCCCTCTAATTTATAGTAGCTTCTCCCTTAAGTAGGGATGGTTTAAGTCCATAAATTAGTTTGGATAGGTGCTTTCATTGAATGATTATAGCCTATGGCATGATAGGATGAAAATTACATGGTTGATTGATGAAAGGAAGTAATGTATATATTGGTTTTGTTTGTAGCTGAGATGTGTATAAGTTGTTAAAGTGTGCTTATGATGTGTAAGAAATAAATTTATGGCTTGTGTATGGATATGTTATAGTATCTCTGGTGAATTGATAGGAATATACATAATTAGCATGAAGTATATATGTGGCCGAAAGGTGTAGGATGTGTGTATTATGATAGACATTAGAGATTGGTATAATAATGCATGTATAAGGGGTGTTTATAATGGTATAAGGCATGTATATGTGTGTATAAGGTATGGCCAAGGCATGTATGGCTTTGAAATGCCATGGTATGCTTGGTGTAAAGTATACATGTGTGGATATATGCTAGTATAGTAATGTGCAAGGTGTATGTATGATAAATGATATCAAAATGCATGAAATGGCAAGTAATTCCTTAATGGCCAAGAGGTATAAGTGCCATGGGGAGGCTTGGTGAGTATGGTCTGTGGGCAAGGGTAATGTATATGGGTGCTATAAAATAATAAGCATGTAATGCATGATATTATAGTGGCATGAATTTAGTTAATGTGTACCTTAAAAGTGGCATGTATGTAGTGAGAAAATGACCCAAAAATAGCTTTAAAATGACATTAGAAATTGACTAGAAATCAAGTATGAAATGTGACTTGAAATTGCCTTTAAGGGCTATGGTTTAAGAGTGAAGTATGCACCTAAATTTTGTGCCTATAATGGCTAGTATGGTGAGATCTTTAGTAATGGCATGTGTGCCTAGATTTTAGCCTTATTTATGGCTAGTATAGTGAGATCTTTAGTAATGGCCTGTATGCCTAAAGTTTGTGATTGACTTTAGGCATATGAATACATGACATAATTGGGGAAAATTGCACCAAAAAATAAGGTGAAATGGACTTGAATAGCTTAGTAAAACCTTATCGCAATGACCTATAATTGTCCTAAAATAATCATTACCTAAACCAATAAATCCACTAGATAGTAAATGGCCTAAAAATTATGGAAAACTTATGGAATAAAATCTAGCATAATGTATCATAATTATTGGCAATTACACCCTTGAATATATTTTCTAATAATTCACACGGTACAGCTAGTTTGTGGCCATACTAGACCGGGCTAATTTCCAACTGTGCTATAAAAATTATAAATGTTTATTTTTGAGTTTATAATATTATAAAAGGTTGACCAATAAAGAAATGGACATAGATTGAGGTTAAATGGCCTATTAGATAGACACCCACTAGATGGGTTGATCGGTCTACTTAGGGATCCTTAGCAGCTGCTACACTATCTACTTTTCAAAAAGGGCCGGTACAGAGGTGTAGGTCCTCATTAGGGCCACTGTACTAGTCTATTTGACAAACAACTTTCTATCCTTGCCACTTAATGCCAAATTTAATATTATCGATACAACAACGTAGGTCCTTGAGGGCCACTACACTAGTCTGTTGGATATACCAATTTGCTGGGTAAACACAACCACTTCATCACTAATCTTTTACGTGATGTTGGTGTAACGGTGTAAGTCCCTAAGGGCCACTACACCAGTCTACTGGGCAAATATCCTCTTGCTATTTGCACCTTAGGTGCTAGAAATTAAATTGAGCCAGTATAGTGGCATAGGTCTAGAATGGGGACCACTACACTAATTTATTTTCCCTCTAGATCCAGTATTTGTCAGGGTTGTTTCCTGAGATGGGCCAACTAAAGCAATTAAATAAGATCAATAAAATTGGCATAAAGCTATAAAATATAACACTAGAGTATTTTAGTAATTTTCCACTACTAATGCTTAAAGGTTTAAAATGGTATAGTTTATGCATGTAATAATTAGTAATGACTTAAAAGCATAATTCATATGAGTTAGAGTCATTTTAGATAATTACAGATAGAAATACCTTAGGGGTAAAATGGTAATTTTTGCAAGTTAGTCTTATAACTGAACTTGGATATTGGAACTAGATAAGAATAGGAATATTATGTATGGATAAGTTGCTGGACATGTCTTAAATGTTTGAATTCACCACTGAGTATTTTATACTCAGTGTACCTATTTCGGTACGTAGGTACCAAGAATAAGGATGTTACCTCGTAAAATGTGTAGAGAGTTTAGAGGTTAATTTTGAGAAGATTGATAATGTACATTTGTATAGCTTTTGTACTCTATGTACTTAGGTGGGGAAAAGGATATGAGGTATAAAGGTACACATGATTGTATTTGTATGTATATAACCAGACTATGTTATAATTAATTAATGGCTAATCCTTTTGTGTATGTATGTCTTGTATAAATGTTTTATGAGCCTGAGGCTTTATGTGATTTCTTGATTGTGGCCTAAGGCCTATGATTGTTGTTTGATAGATGATGATAGGTTGATATATGGCAAAAGATGTGATTACTAGTTATAGAAGTGCCTTACAGGTTGAAAAATTTTTGGGATAGTGACCCAGACAGCCGTTGTGCTATCGAATTTTTAGGAAATACCTAAATGTGTTGAAATCACTATGTAATAGTATGAACATGATATTATGAACCTAAATGGATTATAAGAATAGACATGACTGAATTCAGAGTTAGCTAGAATCAGTTAAGTTCAGCATAAGTAAAGGTTAAACAAATGACTATGGGAGAAGTTAGTATGGGTGACCTAGTAGGAAGTGCACTGCTTATTGGGTTTCTTCAAGATTTCAATAGGGGGTGTTACATTTCATACGCAAATACTTATTTAAATAGTTTCAAGATAAGTTCTCATAATATTAGTATGCATGACATAAAGGTATCAAACGAGAGTAAGCATATGAATATCCTTACCTGCATAATCCATTCATAGCTATCTCAAGCATAAAATATATGTGATTTCATTTGCTTCACCTATTTTATTCTTCTTACATTATGTAATACAGTTAAGAGATAATTACCTATGTGTGTGTGTGTGTGTGTGTGTGTGTGTGTATGTATATGTATATGTATATGCATTCATGCACTTGTGATAGTTATATCATAAACAAGAACATAAATCACATACTTTAGCCACAAGTGGATGTATAGGCTAGATATCATAATTCATAAGCATTTCTATAGCCAAAGCATAATAATAATTATTAAAGTCAATAGATCTCAGTTTATTCAATTAAGCATCATTTTTACCAAATCTCATTATATCATTTATTTAGTTGTGCCCATACATAAAAGACAACAAACCAAAACTAGATAATGAGACAAATAATGTCTAGAGGCCAAATGTTTCCCGGAGGCCGTATATGGTTGGCCAAAGGCCAAATGTTGTTGCCCGAAGGCTTAATATTACCTGAAGCCCAAATGTGGTACCCTAGTAGCTGCTATGACTCCCTAGTTGATCAATCAACCTATCCAATCTAGCTTGTCTAATCATTTGGGCTAATCACTTTTTTATATATGTTTTACCTTCTTAAGTAATTTAAAGTAAGTTTTGCTCTTTAAATGGTCAACACATGACCTTAGGGAGAAATATATTATTCTTAAGTCAACTATTCTCAATTAAGCATCTTTCATGCTTTATGAGGCCATATGCCAATTATATACACAATCACTTTGTTTGTCATATCCATATCTCAATATTAATCATAAATGGCATCATCATCATCTCATATAGCTCAAAGATGTTAATTCAGTATAATTATAAGGCTAGTACATTAACCATTTTGGCCACATTCAAGACACAATACCATATATGCAAATTTTCATACTATTATGCTCACATTATGAACTCATACATGATTGATATGTGCTTAAAGCACCATAGCTCATCTTGATGGGCCATTTAGCCATAGCCATACATTACTCATATGAATATTATACTTGTCTCAATTCTACTTTATTTCCTCATATTAGGCATATTGCATAACATTTCATTTATGGCATCATAATGGATACTCGTTGCAAGAGATACATATTTTACCTCATAATCACCAACCATCATATAATAGTTAGCACTCATACTTTGGCCATTTCGGCCTCAATACCATAGTATACTCAATTCATGAAAATAATGGCGTTAACATTACATTAACACCACACATTATTGAATTTTCACATCCTAGTCATTATACATAACATTCACATATAATTTATGGCACTAAAATGTTTAATTGCCAATCACTAATAGAATACATATCTTATCATCAAGTGCAACATCATAAAGTTGGATTCACATACTTTAGGTTTTCATTATATCATTCTACTTATTTTATCCATATATATCATGCATGTTTCTAAACTGTGGCATAAATATGCTTAAACTAAGGCAAACCCAAAATGTAAGATCAATAGCAATGATAACCTCATAAGACAACTTTAGATTACATACTTTATGGGATTAATGACCCACATCATGTCACATGCTTCATGATACATCATCATCATCACATATACATCAAATTATACTCACACAATTTAATTTAAACCATAAGGTCTTACACATACTCTTATGGCTCTCATAGACCATCATTGTACAAACCATATAATCATGCAAGCCATATTCATTATAATTATAACTTATGCACTCTAATTTAGCCATTCAGCCATATCATGATAATGCTTAAGAATTTACTTCTTTTATTATTTGATTTGATATAGCATAAATAATTAGGCTCTCAATACATGCTTTAACATAAATACATTCTTAATTCATACATACCTAGAATATTGCATAAAACAATATTTTCTTATTTTATTAAGCATTCGGATAGTGCACATGTCATAATCTCACATTACCATATTTTTGTGTTACATGCTCAATTACATACTCCTATATCACCACTTTATCACTACATACTAATGTATATCATCTTATTCCAAATACACATTATTAAAAATGTTCATCCTTATTCATCATCAACATAATCAATATATTATTTAGCTATTACTTAGTATGTGTCTAGCTTTTAACCACATAACCTTAGTTTAGCACACTTATTTTATTTTAGTGAACACATATAATTACTTCATAAGCATGTATGTCATCTTACACCCTCTTTCAACATACCATGATCCATTCGGCTATAGTTATTCCATAAGCATAATTAATTTATCTTCATCATATAAAACATCATTAACTTATAACATGCCTTAATAACCATAAAATCATCATGCACACTCATTTCATTGTTAGCACACATAATCACATGTAAACTTTATGCATCATATATTTTAGCCACTTCTCTATATAAGCTTTCCTATTTCTATTTCACCATCCACATACACCATTCTTTATAATTATCACTCAATATCACAATATTAACTCAATTTTACGAAAATACACACTTGCATTTATTACATACATATATTATCACATGGCTCATAAAATCCATATTAGGCCATACACGCTAATATCAACTTTAAGGCATGTTTAGTGTGACATTTAGCCACTACATGATCAACACTAACATCTAAAAAATTCAATGATCTACACACATAGTTTAGCATAGTTACAACATCATATTACCATTAAGTGTCACAATTAAGCCATTTAATACATAAAAGTTTTGAATACATACACCTAAACCCACTTTAATTGTTAGAATAAATCTTTAGAACTAGGATTAGTGGATACACATATCAAATATGCTCAAAGCACTTCTTTAAGCCTCTATATGCCTTCTATTTCCTTTTTTCCTTGATCCTGTCTCTTTTCTTCCATATCTATCAAGCATACACCTTAAAAAGCATGTAAAAATTCCAATTAAAATCTATGCACTTCCAAACTTAAAATTGACCTTAGAAAATTTCAATTGGTATCAAATGGCATCCCTAAAAATTATAAAACCCCTAAAATAACTACTCATGCAATAATCATTTACTATTTATCCACAACCTCCAAAAATTCACAATAAATAAAATAGCCATCCAAATTTCAAATTGACTTGACAAAATCTCTAATTGGCATCCCATTACATCTTAAAAAAATATCAAAGCTTGAAAATAAACCTTTTTTCCCATACTTGGTCACTATTCATCCACAATATTAAAAAATTCGTAAAAATTCAAACATGCATGCAAATCAATTTCTAACTTGATATAACTTTATTTGGAATCTTAAATTACTCCTAAAAAATATAAAACCTCAAAATTAAACACTTACTCAAATTCAATTTACTATTTACCCATGCACAACCCATCCGAATTTCTCCCAAATTTCTTTAATTAAGCCTTTAAATCTAATATTCAGAGTATATAAAAGCTGATTCATATCATAAAGTGTTGGTTTGGTAGAAATTTGGAGAAGAAAAGCTTAGAAGCCCTAAAAAAGGCTTCTTTCCTTTCACGTGAAAGAGAAGAAAAGAAGAGAAGAAATGCTGCTAGAAATATGGGGTCTAGCTGCTGGTTGGGTTTATATACCAGTAATCAATATTTGAGATTAAATTTTAAAAAGAGATCTAAGGGCCCATATTAAAGCCTAAGAAAAAATCCTTTATTTTCTTACTTTAATCTTTTCTTTATTCTTGTTCACTCGTTCTTCCATTCTAACATCAATTTACATATATTATGGTGCCAAATAATCATACACATGATTCCTTAAATGCCCTAGAAAATTTGTGCTCAAAAATTGAGAAAAACTAATTAAAATCACTACTTTCATCTTTACTCGATTCTCACATCATTGAGTAATTGCCATTAACCTACCAATGGGTTAATATGCAAAACTGTGAAGTCAAACTTTTAATATTAACCCTCTAGTGGGTTAATGTACAAAACAGTCTGATGATGGGTTTTTACACAATAGCCTACCAATGGGTTAATGTATAAAATCATAAGGTTAGACTTTCACACTTTAACTCATTAGCTTCCATTTTATAGCTTTAATATTTCCTTTCATAACCAACTTTAAATACATAATGCCATCTATGCTCACGTGTGTGTGTATATATATATATATATATATATATATATATATATATATATATATATATATATATATATTATCTATAATTTTGTTAAATATAATATATCTTTTTTTTATAGAAACAAAACTGAAAGTATAAATAGTTTGTTT
>CANXYI012289300.1:0-10564 GCA_948208565.1 Hura crepitans | reverse complement strand
AATTCAAGTTATATTCATATATATTTTTTTATTTTGTAAGATCTTGAACTTGATATCTAATTAGATTACTTTAAAATCAACAATAAAATATTAATTTGAGTAATAAAAATAAATGTATAAATATTTATAAATTTGAGTAATAAAAATAAAAGGTTTATAAAAATTATTCAAAATCTATAAAAGTCATTTAAAGTTATTCGTACTTTTATAGAAAGTTAGCTAATATTATTCATACTTTAAAAATCTATCAAAGTATTTAAAAGTTCATGATTAAAAGTCATTTAAAAAAGTCTATTAAAATCTATTAAAAAAAGTCTATCTAACATATACATATTACGAAAATTCCAATTAAAATATAAATGTATGTGAAGACAATTATTGGAATTCATGACTCAATAATATTGGATTAAAAGGCTACAATTTGAAATTCTGAATTCATGACTCAATAATATTTTGATAATTTTGAAACCTTAAATTATTTTTAGGTATTCATTTCTATACTTTAAAATTTCAATTGTTGCTCAGCTGGATGCGAAGAATTTCAAAATATTCAATTTGAAATAATGTGCATGGAGAAAGAATATTCAAAGTAAAAGTGAATATTTTATCTGAAGAAATTTCATGATATTGGAAGATTTTAGGATTTATTTTTGTAAAATTAAAGTTGAGGAATTGACACACTTACTCATACATTAAGTATTTTCAAAATTGCATAAAAAATTTTTAATAAAAAATTAAATTGAAAATAATTTTTTGAAAATTTTGATTAGAGACAATCAAAAACTGACTTTACGTCAACTACCTAGATAAAGTATTTTTAATCTAGATAGTGTTCTAATAGTGTTTCTATATAAATTGATCTAGACCATTAGAGTTCACTAAAGACAAAAATAATGATAATTTTTTTAAAGTCATCGTTTGTCTCTAACGGGCATATATTGTTCTTAAACGGCCATATGCCTTTTAAAACTATATATATGGTTTATTTTTACTTGGAAACATGAAGGAGAAATGTTGGTGAACTTTTATCTCTAAGAGATCTTTGCTCTAAACGATTTCATATACTTCCACACATTGTGCTTTCATTCTTTACATAATATTTCCTCAAGTTTGATTATAGTTTATGTTGTAATTATTCTTTATGAGGATAAATTCTCTTCATAAAAGGTTTTTTATCTTGTATTTAAGGATGTTAGATCCTTATGAGAAAATCTAACAAGTGTTTTGCAATTGTTTACTTTGAAAAAAGGTTGTAGGTAGCTTGTAAGTGGCATTAACTCTTGCCAAATAAAATAGTTAAGCAGAGAGAAAACCTCAAATGTGTTATCTTGAGGAGCAGATGTAGGCTTAGTAGCCAAACCATTATAAATTCTTTGTGCAAGCTTTTTTTCTCTACTCTACTCAATTTTTTTTTTTTGCATTTCTATTTTGAAAACTTTGATTTATTAAGTTTGAAAAATCTTCAAATTGATTTTCAGAATAGAAATCTGTTAAAGTATTTTAAAGAAAAGATTTTGGCTTAAATATGTTTTCTTCAAACATCTAAAAAAAAGAAGTTTTCATTATACATTTCTGAAGTTCATCAAAGAACCTAATTTCTACTATTTGTTCATAAAAGCTTTAATCTACTATTTGTTTAGAAAACCTATTTAAACACTTAATCCACCCCTCTTTTGAGTGCTTTGGGGCTAATAATTGGTATCAGAACATGTCTCTTTTACAAAAGGCTTAACATTTTTAAGTGATCCTTAATTTATGGCTTCTTCTTCTGGAATAAATCTTCCTATTTCTACTATAAAACAACCTAAAATAGAAAATGATATAGAAGAGCTTGAAGTTAGTAGTTCTAGTTCTGATTTCGATGATTATGATGGTATACTTGCATGCTTTGAAGAAATTCATGATAGATATGTTAAACTCAAAAAAAAAAAAGGCATGCATCATTTGAAAAAGAACACAACACATTAAAAGAAGAGTATGAAAATTGAAAAAGTTATGTGATGAAAAGGATAAAGAGATAAACTTGAAGCAAAAACATGATAAAGCAAAAGAGATTGTGGTTGATAAAAGTAGCACATCAAGATTTAAGAACAGAAACATACCAAGAAGAAAGAATAGAAAATAGAAACATACATTTAGAAAACATGTGCATCAGAACCTTTATATTTCTGATGTTTCTTCTACTACTCTTTTTGCTACATGCTTCTACTATTGTAAAAAAGGACATGTTTCCAAATTTTGCCACTACAAGAAGAAAGTTAGAAATGGAAAGTCAAATTGGGTTGAGAAACACTCACCCTGTGACTTTAAAGGAAAAGAACCTAAGCCTTTTATTTATCTAGAAGTACATTTATCTACTGTTGGTCTAAAAGTAGCTAAGTGTTCTAATGCTACAAACAACAAAGGACCCAATGAAAATTAGAGACCTAAATCTGCTTGATTTCTATATAGGTATGTCTAATAAATAGTGAGCCTAACAAACGGTACATGAATAGCGATTACTCTAGACACATGACTTGGGATAAGTCATATTTTAATAAATTAACCATGATAGATAGTGAAAATGTCTAGTTTGGACATAAAAACAAAGGAAAAATTATTAAGATTAGATCAATTGTTTTAAACCTATGCATTAAAGATGTCTTACTTGTTGAGGGTCTAAAGTTCAACCTATTAAGCATAAGCCAATTGTGTGAAAAGAATAAAAGAGTAATCTTTAAGTGAGATCACTACAAAGTAGAGTAAGTTGAAGCAAATGAAATTATTCTAACTGGAAACAAATTAGAAAAAATCTATCTAGGTAACTTAGAAAAGTTGAAGGATAGCCATGCAACTTGTTTGATTTTTGAAGATGATCAAAGTAGAATATGGTACAAAAAGCTTAGACATGTACTTGTTTGATTTTTGAAAATGATTAGACTAGAATATGGCATAGAAAGCTTAGACATGCAAGTGCCTACACCTTAGAGAAGCTGGCCAGAAAATGCCTTAAAAAGGTCTTCCAAAGATGAACATTGAAAAGGAATATGTTTACAAAGCTTGTCAAATGGGAAAGCAAACAAGATCTTCCTTTAAACCAAAAAAGGAAATCACAACCAAGAAAACACTTAAGTTTTTACATCTAGATTTGTTTGGACCCATTACTCGGATAAGTCTAAGTGGCAAAGCTTATGTGTTCGTGATTGTGGATGACTACACAAAGTTCACATGGACATTATTTCTTGCTTATAAAAATAATGCATTTAAAGCTTTTAAGAAGTTAAGCTAGAGGATCTAAAATGAAAAAGGATACAAGATCACTAACTTGAGAAGTGGTTATGGAAGACAATTTAAGAACAAGAGCTTTGAAGAATATTATGAAAAGATGGGAATTTATCATAGTTTTTTAGCTTCTAGAACTCATTAACAAAATGGTGTAGTTGAAAAGAAGAATAGAACATTATAAGAGATGGCTAGAACAATGATCAACAAGTACAACTTGCCAAAGTATTTCTCAGTAGAAGCCATTAACACAGCATGTTATATTATGAACAGTATAACTATCAGATTAATTCTCTACAAAACACCTTATGAACTTTGGAAAGGTAGAAAATCCAACATAAACTAATTTTAAGCATTGGATTGTAAATGTTATATTTTTAGTGATAACAATAACCTAGGAAAGTTTGATGCTAAATCTAATGAAGGCATATTTATAGGATATTAGCATATCGGGTTTATAATAAAAGAACATTAGTTATAAAAGAATCTATTAATGTTAAATTTGATATAACTAATGTCTACACTAAAGAAAGGTGTGTTTTTTATGATGAAATAGGTCCAGAAGAAAATCATAAGAAAGAAAAAGAGAAATTAGTAGAAAATGAAAGTTAAAATGGTCTAGATCAATATTCAGATCAATATAGAGATTAAGATCCAAATTAAGACATCATAACATAATAATTGTAACACTCGGCAGTCTCGGGTTGTGTACAGTGGACCTTAGGTTATGAATAGGGACTTTTAAGGGATGAATAGGGTTTTCTTACTTATTAAAAGTATATGAAGGGTATAGGTTGGGTTTAAATTTTGGTAAGAAAATAAAGTCGATTGGATAGTTAACAATTGATAAGAAATATAGTGTGAATAGTATTCTCCCAAAGGGTGAATAATGTTTCCAAGACCTGAGTCGAATAGAATGAGAGTAAATATTACAAAATAATTTTGGGTGAAGTTTGAAGTAAAAATAAAGTCATTTAGGTGGATAAAAATATAATTAAAGTTTTTACAGTGGTGTCCTTGAAATAATGACTTAATTCAAGCTGAACAACAAAATATTTAGTTTGTGCTCAAAATGACCTAAGAATAGCACAATTTGAAACTCAAAAATTCTAAATAAGCTAATGGTAATGGAATTAGAATTTTCTAATATCCAAAAGTAATTTAACAAAATTAAATGAGAACATAAGTGTTTAATTAAAATAGCTCCTATCGATTTTTAAGTACAATTTTCTTGGGACATATGAATCATGGATTTTTCTAAATAATGGTATAAAAAGAGAATTAAATTTACACATCAAAATGAAAGAATTCATTTTTAAAAAAAGAAAAAAAGGGTTAAAATTAATGTGAGCCCTTAGATTAACCAAGTGGCACACATCCAACCCTTGGTCAAATTATATAACTAGGTGTTTTATTTGAATTAAAAGACTTAAACTCCTTTTTCTTCCTCTTGGTGAGCCAATGTCATTAACCACCAACCTCTCCCTTTCTTTTTCTTCCTTCTTCCACCAAATCACACCCACAAAAGCTAAGTTCCACTACCAAATAAGCTTCCACCACCTCTAGGTTAATATTCTAAGGAGAAAAGCACCAAAACAAGGGTAATTTTAGAGTTTAACAACTTGGGTGAATAGTGCCACTTGTGTTGGTAAGTACTTAATTCTTGAATTTTATATTTTTCTAAGATGTTATCCAATGCCAGTTAAGTGTTTTCATATTCAATTTTAAGTTTATAGTAGTCTAGGAATTTATATGAATTCTTCTAACTTTAAATCTATTAAGTTTGTAGACAAGAGTGGTGAATTGCAGGGGAAAGGAAAAGATAAAGCTTAAAGAGCCTAAGTTGATGCCAATTGATTTGTTTGTAAGTGTATTCAATGATTTATATGTTAAGTTGCATAATTTTTTATAATTCAAGTGTGTGTGCATATGTATGTATGATGTAACATATGTATATATGCATGAGTTTATGCTTAGTTAATGATTTAGTGGTTCTAAATAAATGTTTAAAGTATGTTTAGAATGAGAAATGAATTGGAAAAGAATAAAAGGGTGTATGTTTAGATATAACTGAATGGTACATTATGCATGTATGTAATGTATATATGTGATATAATAGTGATTATGATATATGGAATGGTTAAATGGAAGAGGAAATAGTAATTTATTTGGAACTTAAATGAATGAGCTAATAAACTTATATGGATAAATGAATGAGAGAGTATGGAAATGTGTATATGTAACCATATTTTGAACAAAGGTTATGAATACTAGTTATATGGGATATAAATGTTAGAAAAAGAATTATGCATAATGTAAAAACTCGATTATGCTTATCTTGAAATGAAATGGTGAGTGAGGTTAGAAAGAAAATGCTATAGTGGTATGTGTGTTAACATTATAACATAATAAATTATATGAGACTATAAGTATAAACATGTAATAATAATGGTATTTTAAGTAAGCAAGTCAATAAGACACTATGAAGGTTTAATAAGATGAAAATGGAACTAGTTTTTAATATGGTTAAGTATTCAAAGACTTACACGTGTGAAAATTAAATAGGACTTAATGGAGGCCCATATAAGTTAGAAGACTTAGACTAGCTAGCTTAATCAGTCAACTAAGAAGTTTAGCAACTGTTAGAGCACTACGGAGTCATACTATGCTGATACAATAGTAGTAAGGTCTAATAGAACCATTGTACATGTGTGTGTGCGTGTGTGTGCATGTGTGTGTGTGTGTGTGTGTGTGTGTGTATATATATATATATATATGCTAGTGCAGCAACAACGGTAAGGTTATGTGGAGCTACTGCACACATATGTTATGTTGGTGCAGTAGCAGCAAGGCCCAAGAGGGCCACTACACAATTACCTATGCTAGTGTAACTGTAGTAAGGTTTAAAATGTGGACCACTGCATATGTAAGAGACTTTTATGGTCGAGATCTCGATATCCAGTGTTGGATTTTGTGTCTCATGAGTATATGTTGATTAAATAAATAACAAGGCTAAATGAAATTAAGTAAAAGTAATATGAAGAATAATATGATAATAGTATACTAACTAAAGAAAAGGTAAACTACCTAAAAAGGACTAAAAACATAATTGCATGTATTTATATTGCAATTTGCACAGCATGCATGTGTGGCTTATCATTATATATATATGCTTATATTTATTTTTTTAACATATATTCCATTAAATACACCACTAAGCATTTTACTTAGCGTATTGTATTTCGATGTGTAGGTAAGAGATACTCAATTGCAATACGGCCTTAATGTTGCAATGTAGTTGATTAAACTTCTACTTTTAGGCATACTTTTGTAACTTGTTTTGTAATATACAATAGTATAGATGGCACTCATATGAAAGTATTGGTGTTAGGCCTAAACCTAGTTTGTATTATGTTTTGTCAACCTACGATCTTATGTATACATAATGTAAAAATGTCAGTGTGTATTAATGATATGAATATGGCATAGTTTGAATTTGTTGGTAGTGGATGATAATTGGATTGGTTAGTTATGTTGAGAGGATTAGAAAGATCCACGGTTGGGAATTTTTATGTATGTACATATAGAAATGTGTTTTCTGCAAGTTACTATTTAGGCAATGTCTTTGGTTAGCCATTATGGTACCAAATATTTGACACCGAAGTCCCAAAATTTGAGATATGTTCTTAATTGGTCTAAAACGGTTAAGTATCAAATGTTAAAAATTTAACTAGCTTCTAATAATGGAAATGATAATCAATCAAATAATGGTCGAGAAAATGGAATGAATTAGATATGGTTGTGTGTCATTTCTTATCCGAGTCTAAAGATTAGATTGGGTAAAAGGTGTCCCATTTAGTGGTATCAGAGTGGGTTTAGGCATTTCTCGGAATATACGATTACATAAGAGTGCTTTAGGATTACGATCATGTATTATCTAAAACTACATTGCTAGGGCTGATTGTTATTCTTTTGACATAGCTTAATGATGTTATAATCAACACCAGCAGGTGGTGGGGAAGAGGTGGAAAGCCACACACTAACAACAATTAATGAACCAGCTAGTAGAGAGACTCTAATACCTCATGATGCTAGACAACTAGCTCAAGCGCAATTAGCATTTAATAAATGGTAGACCTACTTAGACAAGCTATTGCCGCAACAATCCCGCCTCCACCACCGGTGTAACCACCTCTATAAGATCCAAAAATTCCGACTCTCATGAATAGTACTTCCCAAGGTGAATAGTACTTTCCAAAACTCGAATCGCACTAAATGTACCAACGGGTAGTATTAATTATGAGAGAATTTTAGGCAAAGTTTGAAGTTAATCTGAAATCCTTTGGATGGTTAAAACGCTAAATAAGATTTTATGGTAGTGTCTTGTAAATAGTGCCATAGGCAAAGCTGAACCGTAAATAAAATAAAAAGTTGCTCAAAATAATATGAAAATATCACAAATTGAGACTCAAATATTCCGAGTAGTCTATTAGCTTTAGAATCAAAATTTTCTGAGATTGGAAAGTAATTTTTTTGAATTTTCGGGACATAAAATATGTTAATTTTTCAAGTTTTTGTCGGAATTTGGGCTTGAGTTTTTGGGAGGATTTAGCATTTGGTTTTATCTAGTTTTGGAGACAGGAATGGAGGAAAACTAACTTTTCTATTGGTTATAATAATTTTTTGAAGCAAAGAAAAATTATTATTTTGAAAAGTATAAATAAGGAGAATTACACTCCTCCCTCACATACCATACTCACCTCCACACCCCTTTCTTCGCCTAAAAAAAAAAAAAGTCGTCCCCTTTCCTCTTTTCCCTTTCTCTTGTGATTTCTTCCTCTACAACAACACCCATCTGAAAAAATTATACCCGAAATAAAGAGCGTCCTGAGACGAGTCCGTGAAAACCAAAATCATCGAGAACGGCGGGGTATTTCGGGAGAAAAATCCAGAAGAATCCCGAGGTGAATAGTGACCACCCAACTCTCGGGTACTTTTTTTCGAATTTGATATTTTTCATGGGTTTTTAGGATGTCATAGAAGGTATATCTAGGCTCAAAATATTTTTTCGACATGCGAATTATTTTATATTATTTATTGAAGTTTGTATCCTTTTGAATTCATAGGCGAGGCATCGACTAGAGCTTCCCGGGGTAAGGAGAAGGCTTGAGTTAGCTTCGAGCGTCCCATGTGACTTATTTTGGTAAGTGTAATCACTTTAATTGGGTTAAAATGTCTATGAACCTATTATTTGCATTTTGACATAAACAGGCATTTAATGAAATAATGAGAATTTTAATGCATATTTAGGCACATATGGCATAAATGTATGATGAATGCATGTAATGTGATGTTCTAAAATGGATTTTGCATGAATAAGGCATTCTTATGTTGATATTAAATAATGAACACATTATGTGAGTTTAAGGCATTAATTGATATTAATCGTAGTTAAAGTGCGAATGTGTGAGTATCATTAAGGAATGATATTATTTGCATTTATATGGCATGAATGATATGCTAATGGTGGTAATAGGTGGCCGAATAGTCAATAGATGTTTATATGCACTTGAATGTAGTCTTAAGGCTATAATGAGCCATTAAACCATGTTAATACGCGTATAATCGTATTTTGACGGATTTGCATCACGAGATGCGATTTAAGCATCCATACATGTTATATGGCATTAAAAATGAGTTATGCATGTGATTTTGTAGCTTTATGCATTAAAAGTCGAAATTTCATGTTTGTGAGCATTATGTGCATAATTGTGATTTATGTACATGAATGACTTGAAAATGATGTTTTATGCTTAAATGCCATTCCTAATGTGCACTTATGACATGTATAATGTGTGTGCATGGTATATGATGGCCAAATGCCATTTTGAACCAATTTGGGATTATTGCTTTGATAAATCCATAAAATGCATGTTTATTGCTAAAATACCAATACTATGTGAAAAATGGCAATAAATGCAATATGTGATGGTTATGCATAACCATGATGCATTTGATGTTTTTATGCATGTTAATAATGCAATAATTATAAAGATGCGTGATTATGATGTCGAAAGTATTTTTCCAGTTTTACACCTACGCTATATAACTAATCGATGTATTGAACCCATATAAACCTATTTTTGGCAATGTCATGTTTTAGATAAAACATGTTACTTAGCATGATGATTAGGCCTTGCTGAAATGCGAAATAGCCATTGGAATGCGTGTATGCATGAGATGTCTATAATTATGTTATGCATTAAAAATGGCTTAAAATGAGTTAATTAACTAGTTTAAATATGCCTATACAGTTAGACAACCTAGTATGGATAGGTTGATCGATTAACTAGGATTAGTAGCTACAATGTATACCTTCGGGTAATAGGCCTTCGGGTCATGATGCGTATTTTTGTGCCGACGGGCACTAGGCTTTCGGGCCACTGTTTAGCACTACATATGTACAAACCTTCGGGTTGATGCGTTTTGTATCCACGGATACCAATGCCTTCGGGTACACTATTTAGCACCTTCGGGTAGCCTGTTATCTAGCCTTGGATAGTTGTCTCTTTAGTATGGGCATAATTAAACAAATAATTATAATAAAAAGGATAATTGTGGTTATAGCATGATTA
This sequence comes from Hura crepitans, assembly GCA_948208565.1. Lineage (NCBI taxonomy): Eukaryota > Viridiplantae > Streptophyta > Magnoliopsida > Malpighiales > Euphorbiaceae > Hura > Hura crepitans. Next base: position 668 of record CANXYI012289300.1, on the reverse strand, counting down.
AGCATAAAATAATATTAAGTGCATTTTTAATGACTCATTATGCATGACTTTGATGTTATTTTGGCATAATTATTAGGGTAAACCCATTTATTGGATGTATGTGGTACAATGTTGAGTTTTATACTTGTAATGTTGATGGCTGGATGTATATAAGGTCTTAAGACCTGAATATATGAAAATGATGTGTTAGTATGGAAATGGATCATAATGCATTTTTGTATACTCGTTACCATGTATTATGAATCATAATTTATGTTTATGACCTATATATGAATACCTCATGTATAATGATTGATTTTAAGTATGTTAATAACAATACGGCTGTGATTATGGATATAATGTGGTCTTTGAGTTTTTAAAGACAAGTATGTGCTATATTACATGAATTATGTTTTTATCATAATGTGTGCATATATATGGTTTAACATATTTCACTTGACATCTAGTGCATGGAAGAATGCTTAAATTGTTATATCTAGTTAAAGTGATTACACCACTAAGCAAAAGCTTAGCGCATTACTTGTTTGCGATGCGTAGGTATCAGAGCAATAGATTAGAGCTAAAGCTTCTACACCATAGGAGACTTTTAAAGATAGCCCCGATGTGGGTATTTTTAATCATTTTGTAATAGCATAATGATGTAAATGTAATAGTGGTAGTGTGCTCTT
>CANXYI012289269.1:0-15783 GCA_948208565.1 Hura crepitans | reverse complement strand
CTAACCTAAATAAGTGTTTCTTTTGATGATTTCTTATTTTTTTCCTAGTGTATTTTGATGCCAATAAGTGTTTCTTAGGGTTAATTTTGTGTTAGAAAGTATATAGAATTTATTGGGATTTTTCTAAGCTTTGAATTGCTTATGGTTAGTGGAATTTTAAGGGAATTAAGGAAATTAAAAGCTAAAGGGACTTTTTGGAGCCTACTCAAGATTTTTGTAAGTGTATTCATGAGATTATATATGTATATTGGTAGTTTTAGTGAATTAAGTGTATTTTTGCTTACTTGAATTGTTAGTTTTATAAGTGTTCATGTATGGAAAGTGAGTTTAATCGTGTAGTTAAGTTTAATAAATGGCTAGATTAAGATTAAAAGGTATAATAAAAGAAATTGACATATGTATGGTATGTGGCTAGGGTAGCCAAATGGTGTGTGTGCAAAGGTAAATGTGTGAGAATGTTGATTATGTGGGATTAGTTAGCTCATAATGGTATGTAGTTAATTAGGTAAGTGGTTTTAATGAGATATGTGTTAAATTCATTTGTTAATCATTTTAAATGTGTGTACATATGTATGGAAGATGGGGTGAATTCATATGCATAGGTATTTATGGGTAATACTTTTATGAGTGATGCATTGGAAGTATACTAAACATATATGAGTTATCAAATCAGTGAAAATTAAAATGCATCTATGTCAGGGCCTGGTGGCCGAATGATGTGGTAGGTAAGTATGTGTGTGTGTAGGCTTAGTGAAGGGTATGTTAGGATAGTGTATACAAGGTCTTAATTTGATGTGGAAATGTGTTAGGGTGTAAACACCCTAATAAATTAATTTTACAAGGAGAAAGAGCATGGTGGCTGAAATATGCATAAGTTATAATGAAAGATTATACCTAAGTAACCTAGTGTTTGATTAGCTTAATTGAGTATGTGAAATGTTTAAGTAACTTAGTGTGTGATTAGCCTAATTATATGTATGAAATGTTATAGAGAATGTTAAAGGTAGCATTGTTACCTAGTATGTGTGTATAATATGTATACAGTCCAATTAGTGTGTAGTGAATAAGATGGAACATAGAATATAATGATAAATGAGATGTAGATGTGTGTTATTGCGATGGCTAAAAGATCCACCTTATAGTTATCAATGGATGAAAATGTGTTAAAATGTATTGAGTGTGTACATTTAATCTTGGCTAGAAGTGATAAGCTTAGTTAAATCAAGAAATCAAAAGAAATTGGTGTGTTAGGGTAAGAATGTAGATGTCTTATACAGGTAACTAATCTATATATCCCTAAATGGTTAGTAGCAATAAGTGTTAACTAGGTGTGACCTAAAAGTGAACATAGCAACAATAAATTATGAATTGATTAGTAAAGAGACTGATTTATGAAGTGTGATTTAAGTAGCTCTCTTAGGTAGTGATATTGACTATGGCATTTCAATGGTAAGCCCTAATATGGATGACACACTCAAATAATATGTACATCGAATGAAAGTTAGTAATACGTTAACTAACGTAGTCCTAAGAGGAATCATGTAAAGATATAACATTGTAAGGGAAATGAATATTGCTAAGGGATGCTATGGAAAATAAAAGAGTGCAAACTCCAAAGGGTGTGAATTAATAAATGATAATAATATAATGCCATATTAGAGGTAATAAGGCCTATATTGGTTAGATAACCTCCTAGATAGGTTGATCAGTTAACTAGGGAATTAATAATTGCTAATGGAATTAGTCCATGAGAATCATTGCCTATTGTATGGCGGGTGCAGCTGTTGAGGTTCTAGATGTAAACCTTACGCATCTTTAGATATTGGGAGGTTTTTAATGGTTGATCCCTGCTATTTTGATATTGAGAAGCCCATGAGAGTTATCCTTGCTATCTTAACATTTAGGTATTGAGAGATCCGTGAAGGCTGGTCCTTGCTACCTTGATATTAAGAAACGCATGAAGGCTATTCCTATTATCAAGAGGTTGTGATAGGTGCGGCTGTCATGGTAAAAATACGGACTCCCATACACCCTTAGATCCCGTTATCCAATATTTAGGTGTGATCTTTCAGGTAAGGGCCAAAAGATTAAATAACTTAGGAATAATTAATTTAAAGACACTAAGCTAAATGAATGGCATAACTAGGTTAATGAGGTTAAACAAGGATAATAAATGGGTAAACTTATGTTTAATAAGGCCTAATTAATAAAATGGATAAGGACTTATAAGAGTCTTTCTTTAATAATGAAACTCTAGTTGAGCTGTATAGAGATAATATAATGGGGAAAACATGGATCTAATAAAATGGACATACTTGAAAATTTAATAAGCTGAAATTAAGCGATAGAAATTAATTATGTTACTAGTCCTATGCTATAGGAATGAATTGAATCACTTTCAATGCATGGATATCGGGCTTTACAATTATTTGTACTCATGGGGTGGTAGAGGTACTATTCCTTTAAGTAAATATGTTAAAAGAGTTGTAGGCAGGATGAATGCTTAAATTAAATAGACAACATTATTAAGTATGATGCCTATCAAATATTGATTGCTTGTGTGCACATGGTGCTAATATATATATAATCTTTTGAATACACCACTACGCATATGCTTAATGTATCAGTTTCTTTTTTTGATGCATACGTAGTAGTGGGTAGCAGATTGTAGCCTTATAAGTAGCAGTGCAGATCAAGCTCCTTTTTTAGGTATATTTTATATATGTTTATGTGATGCAATATATATAATTTTGTACAGGTACTCATGCATAGTAAAAATGAGTGGATTAGATGTCATGTTAGAATTGCCTAGTAATTTTCGAGATGTAGATATACTTATATCGAACTCAAGTCAGCACGTTGCAAAGATAGTTTGAATTTATAAATGTAATGGGTATTAATGTGAAGTCTATTTTGCCTATAAATTGGAAACCAGATGATAATTATGTATTATAATTCTATGGATGTATGCACCATTAAAGGATTAGAAGGATCTTTAAGAGTGTGTGTGGACCGATTGTCTTCTAAAAGTGTTTTTCTTATAAGTTTAAAATTTTGCTTTTTAATTCAAACAACTGTTATGCTGTCGAATTTTCATTAAAAACTAATTCATGTGATTGTAAGCAAATAATTAACTTGTCAATTAATTAAGGCGAGAAAAGTAATCATTTCTGCTATGATGTTAGAAAGGGTTTAACTAGAAGAAAAGTTGTTAAGTTAGTAAAACTCTATGGTAATCCTTAAGTGTCATCTCTTATTCAATCATATAAGTAGATCGGGTAAGGGGTGTCATAATAGAGGTCATATCAGTGGTCTGAAGACCATATACAAGCATCTAAAAGCCATAATCTAGGGCTCAAAAGCCATATACTAAGGCCCGAAGGCCATCAGTAAGTACCAAAATACCTTAGCAACTGCTAATCTCCCTAGTTGACTGGTCAACCTATTTAGACTAGGTTGTCTACATTCATATAGGCATATAGTCTTTAATTACATTCCACATAATTACATGTATTTTAAAATTAGCACTTTTATGTATGTTTTATGTCATATCTCTATAACATCACTATATTCCTTTTCTCATGGATGAATTAGCATCATCAAACACATCCTTACATCGACCATTCGGCCAGATATCATAGACACATCTTAGGCCATATGACCATTATATTTGAATAAACATAAAATCATGTTTCATTACATGCCTATGCTCATATCTAACATTCATAACATTTCATATTCATATCATAATTTGTATTTGTAAAACCACTCATACATACATATATACACATAATACTTTAGAATAGTCAAACCATATGTATGTTTTATTTATATGCATCATAGGTTTCGACCAAAGTATACATAATAATCAAGATTTATCATTTGCAATATTGGTACTTATTTTTATACTCATTACATAAAAAGTTAATTGGTCATGTAATAAATTCATGTTATTCCTCAATAACATGTTTAAAAACATCACTTATCACTTTACTCACATCATTTTCTTACTAACATTAGCATTTTCATGCATTATAGGTTACATAATTAATTTCATGATTATAGCATTTAAGTACACACTACCATATTAATATATATCACATAAGCTAATAGGTACATGCCTTATCTCATTCTGCCATGAAAGTTCTATAAACAAAAATCACCCTTTTTTTCTCATTTACACATTAAGAGCATGTATTTCATAATCCATTTACTTACTTTATTCCTACCATGCTTATGTAATGCCATTTAGCCTATTTATACTATCATAATACTTTAATTATACAATTACTTACCAAATTTACCCATTCCTTATCTTAAGGTGACATACCTCAATTCCATGTATTTAACATGTTATTCCATCCTCCTACATAAATTATATAACACTTATAATTTAACATACATGCACATCATAATTTTGATCACAATGCATACACACTCTACACTTGTCTTTCTATGCCACATTTCTTTATTAAACTCATCACTTTCATGTATAGATAACATATTACATCATGCATACACGTGAGATAATCCATTACTTTATACATATACAATTTGGCCATAACTAATTAATAGCCACTCATTAACATTTGTAGTCAACATATACCTTCAGAATATCATTCTTATTTTAATATAACATCCTACATCATGCAATCACACTTAACATACCATTTAACCCTATATAGTTTAACAATTTACATTAGTTTTAATTATCATTTATTCATTATTTCACCTATATTCATCATTTCATATAAGTACATAGCCTTATCATACATTAAATACAATAACAACAATATGTTTATTAATTACATTACACACATGTAACCCACATACTACACTTAGAACACTTATTAACTTAGATACACATACTTAAAATGAGCAAAAGATCTTTTTTAAATCCTTAATTGCTTTTTCCCTTGCCTTTCCTTTTTTTATCACCTCCTTCCACTACAAAACATATTTGCTTAAACTCATAAAAATCCAATTAAAATCATACACATATCCAATGCTTAAAATAATTTCATAACTCTTCAATTGGAATCCTAAAGCATTCCTAAAAATTATAAAAACCCAAAAATGAGCATTTACATAAAACTTTATTACTATTCATCCATTACATTTAAAAATTCATACAAAAATCCATAAGCATCAAAACTTGAAATTGACCCCAAATAACTTTAATTGGAACCACAAATTAAACTCTAGAAAAATACAAAAAATTAAAAAAAACACTTATATAACAATTAGTTACTATTCATCCATCATCTTTCAATCTAAATTTCCCTTAATTTTGCCTTTGATCTTGGGTTAAATAGCATGAAAAAACTATAATTTGTCTCAATTTAGTGTTTGGAATAATGAAGAGGTGGATTGGTAAAGGAAAATCAAGCTTAAAAGCTTAGTAATACACTTTCATGGCTTTTAAGTAAGAGAAGAAGAAGAAAATAATTTGTTGGAATTTGTTCCCTTAGGCAGCTGTAAATGAGATTTTTATATTTCTTAATTCAGGGCAAAATCATGTTTTAAAATGATCTAATGGCCCATATTAAGGCCCAACTAAAATACTTTTAAATTTCCTTTTTTATTCCCTCTTACTTTTGTTCTTTATTTCCTATCATTAATCCCATATCTTAGGTCTCAAATAATCATATGTAATAATTCTCAAGTATCCCAAACAAATCATACTCAAAAACCTAGAAAATCTAATATAGAACAACACTTTTATTCTTGTTTGATTTTTAAAAAATTCCTATAAACTCAAAAAATTCTAATTCCATTAGACTCTTAGCAATATTTGAGTATCAAGTTGTGAAACTCCTAAGTTAATCCAAGCAAAAATACTATAATTGTTGGTTTAGCCTGACTAGGTTATTATTCACTTTACATTACTGTAAAACCTTCATTACTATTTTTAATCATCTTAAAAACTTTATTTTTATTTTAAACTTTCCTAATATTATATAATAATTAATACTTTTATCCTATTTGATTAGTGTAGCTTGGGTCTCGAAAACACTATTCACACCTTGGGAAACACTATTTATTATTATACTCATTGTCTATCATTAACTATCCAAACATCATTATCTTCTTGCCAAACTATACCCATAGCCTATTTATGCCATCTACTATTTATCTATATAAAAAGTACTATTTAAGTCCTGAGAGTTACTATTCACAATCTCAAGATTTTTAGGTGTTAAACCTTTAAGGTATAGTGTGATGGTAAACAGGATGTATAGGGATTGTCCTATAAAACTTTAAGAACTTAAATTTTTAGCTAATTTTGTATAATTACACTTTAATGAGTTTAATGTGATTTTGGGCATGGATTAGTTGTATAAGCATTAGGTTATGGTAGATTGCAGACTTTGAGGATTACTCTTAAGACATCTGATGATATGGATGTAACAGTTGTGGGTAAGGGGTTAGATTTCCTCTCTATTGTGATTTCAATTGTAATAGCAAGAAAGTTGGTCAAATAAAGGTGTCAAGCTTACTTAGCTCATGTGAGAGACCAAACAAGTTAAACCCAATATCTAGGATATACGTATAGTGAGTAAGTTCTAAAATGTTTTTCCTAAGGAGTTACCTCGATTACTACTTAAGAGAGAGGTGGAATTTGCCAGTGACATGTTACCCAGTGCTACACTAGTATCTATAGCATCATATAGAATGACACTTGCATATTTAAAGGAGTTAATGATATAGTTGCTAAAACTCATAGATAAGGGATTTATATGCCCTAATATGTCACCATAGGGGGGTATTAGTTCTTTTTATAAAGAAAAAAGATAGGTCTATGAGATTATGTATGATTACAGATGCCTAAACAAACTAATAGTGAGGAACAAGTATCATCTCTCAAGAGTTGATGACTTGTTTGATCAGCTTAAGAGAGCTGGAGTGCTCTATATGATAGACTTGAGGTTTGGACATTATCAGGTGAAGGTGAAAGATGCTGATATGCACAAGACAACTTTTAGGATGAGATATGGCATTATGAATTCCAAGTGATGCTTTTTGGACTGACAAATACACTTATTGCATTATGGACCTTATAAACTGAGTATTTCATTTTTACTTAGATCAGTTTGTAGTGGTTTTTATAGATAGTGTATTGTAAGGATAAGGAAGAACATGAAAAGCATATGAGATTGGTATTACAAAAGTTGAAAGAGAAATAATTATATGCCAACTTCAATAAATGTGATTTTTGGCTTAATGAAGTGGCATTTTTAGGCTACATAATATTAGCTGATGGGGTAAGAGTAAACCCTAAAAAGATTGAAGTAATGATAAATTGGAAGCCACCTAAGAATACCACTGAAGTTAGAAGTTTCTTAGGTTTGGTAAATTATTACAGATACTTTGTGAAGGGCTTTTCCATTATAACGTCTCCTTTAACCAAATTATTATATAAAAATGCTAAGTTTGATTGAAGTGACAAGTATCAAGCAAGTTTTGAGAAGTTGAAGGAGATGTTATGTGGCACCCCCTACCCGATCTGATCACTAAACTCGAATAGGGAGCGTTCACACAAGCATAATATCCGAACTACTTTATCTTAACATATTAAAAGTATGTTTACAATTATTGTTATCGAAATGCTTAATTTATGAAAATATGAGTTTACAAAAAAAAAACTTCTCAAAACTTAGTTGGAAAAACAAATTTGGAAATCCTCATGCCAAAAATCCGATAGCATAATGGCTATACTAGGGCACTATCCCAAATTTTTAATAGTGACCTGCATTAAAAATGAACACTTCTATATTAATCCAAACTCAATCCACCACTTTTATGATCCTCTTATCACTCCAAATCATTCAACATCACAAAACATAATCTCAATCTCAGGAAGAGATATCATATAGGTAAATCATTTTAAAACCATCTTTAATACGGCTACAAAACATTAACAGCTTTTAAAATACATAATTATACATTGTAGGCCTATTTCCTTTATTTACAACATATGAGTGCTTTTACATTTACATCACATAATTTATATACAACAAAATGTATACCAAAAAACAAGCCTTCCCTTGTAGATCTTGTCACACCAAGGCTGTTAGTTTAATTTGTTCTTCTTAGTCTTATGCAATGCAAAGAAAATACTATTCGCTAAGCGATAGCTTAGTGGTGTAATCGTTTTAACATGCTAAATCGTATTCGTTCATGCATATATAGATATTAGCTCATATACATTTCAGCACATTAAATATCACATCAACATGATATAGGGTGTATACATGTACAATAAAAGTGTTAAGTCGCAAAAGCATACATAAAGTCAAACATCTAACGATATGATGTATAATATCTCTAATATACAATTTATAAAATTTCTTGGTGTACATATTCTTATTTTCATTTATCAATTACCCATATCAAAGAAAATAAAAATCCTATTGATAACAGGGTGGACGACTAGTATGACTTCTAAATGACTCAAAAGCCATCTACCAACATAAGTTCGAAGACTAATCATAACATAAGCCCATCAGTCAAACATAATATAGGTTCATAGACTGATAGCAACACAAGTTTGAAGACCGATATAAACATAGACCCAAAGGTCAACAAATAGCATAGGCCCATCGGCTAACATAAAAAGGCACAGATGTACCCTATCAGCTACTAATAATCCTAGTTGATCGGTCAACCTATCCGACTAGGTTGTTTTACTCGAATGGGCCATTAATTACATTTATTAAATTTTTACCTCCTTACTTTAGCATAACTAGCTTATGTAGTCCATATCTTCCATTTGAATGTCTTTATGGTTATTAAGATCATATTACTACTATAGGACATGGCATAGACACCACATTCAAGAATAAGGCACATATAGAGATTATATAGCATTAAAATACACCATATGTCCTTTTTACCAAGTGTGCATACATAATGCTTCAATCACTCATATTATACTCTTTAACATTCCCATAAGTCATTTATCATGACTGAAACCATAACATATGGGCACCATTCCGTTCGACCATCTTAGCTCATTAAAGAGTACATTCACGACTCATATGTCATGTAATAATTGAATTACACATCAAATGATACATAAATTCCATACACCATTTATGCCTCACTTCATTCATTCTATACATCAAAATAACCAAGATATGCATTTACCCATAATTTATACACACTCCATAATTAAATAATTCAATGAATTTCACATAAATGCATGCCATAAGTATCTTAATACACATTTATTCCAATTACATCACATAAATCACATAGAAAATCCATATGCATAACAACACCAATTTCGGCCATAAAGAAATGTACTTTCACACTCTCATTTTCATCATCATACACACATCAAAAGACATGCAAAAATCATGGCAATATCATTAATTCATTGCATTTATTCATTTAATCCCATTTTCTCATAAACACACTATAACGCCCATATTTCGAGGCTCCGTAAATAGTGCCATTGGGTTCGAAAAGTGTGCTCGGGGTGTCGACTAACTTGCATTAAATCGAGGTGGCAGCACTGGTCATGAAACTTCGAGGGGCTTTAAATTGATGAAAAAGGCAACACTTAAAATTTTAGCAGAACCAATAATTGATTTCGGACAATGAGCTACTGATCTATGTAATAAAATTCAGTCGGGCCGAGAATAACCTAGGATGTACTCGGACAGACCCAAAAATAGTGGACCTAACAGCTCAAAAATTCCATTGAGTCCATTAGTGAAAGACTTTTTAAATTCCAAGGTCGTTTGCAAATTCTCATAATTTTTTAGTTTGGCACACAAATCGAGGCAATCTAAAAGTTATCCTCTTGATGAAATTTGGCTGCAAAAATTTATGAGCATATAGAGAGGATTGAAATATGAATTTTAAAATAAACAGTATATTTTTTTGAGGTCCATGTGAATTTTGGTGAATTACCAAAAAATAGAGCCATTGCAGGATGGCTCGAGTGGCTATGGGACCCACCCACACCCAGACAGCTGGCTTAAGTGCCATGCCAAGTGTACATGGGGTTTGACAAGTGGACTTTTCCACTAAATAAAAGGCCAAAATTTTTCTTCTTTCTTTGCCCAGAATTGACTCCACAATAGGGAAAGGGAGCTATTTTCACCATCTTCTTTAACCTGTTTTAGAAAACAAATTCCACTAAAAATCATCCTTATGTGTTAGGGTAATTCCACAAAAAGAATCACTGGAAAAGGAGCTTCCAAGAATTAATTAAAATTCATCTAAGGGAGCAAGGTCAGCAGAGTTCCAGCAAAGGCAGCAAGCTTACAAGGTGAGTTCTTTATGATTTTTCTAAGGGAATTTGAAGGGAAATGGCTGCCTATGACTGCTTGGTACCTAATGGAATGTGTGTTGTATGGTTTTTTGAGGGAATTGGACTATAATTTGGCTTGAGAAGTGGGCTGATTTTCATGTGGAGGAGGGCTAAAATTGAGGTTTTAGTAAGCTTGAAGTAGTGTTTTCAGGAGGTAAGTGAATTCACTCATTTATCTCATGTCCCTTAATTTTTGTGGCTTAATTGTGTGGTTTTGAGTATGGTGAAATGGAGTATATTAGCTATAACGTATATTAAAGTGAATTGATGAGGTATATAAATCATGTGAATGGGAAACAAATGTTTGGGAGGCTATATGAGTGGAAAAGAAATAAGGTGATGCTAACATTTTATTTGGCCTATAAGGGAGTGTGTTTAATTATATGATAGATTAAATGTGGTAATTGTATGATTGTAAAGTTTTTAAGTTGACTAGTGATAGTTATTCACTTGAATACGTTAACTTGTATGTAGTTAATCATGATTTAGCTAGTGACCGAGAGCTTTAGCACGGTATAAGTGTGGGGAATTGCTTGATCATGTGTTAGAAAATCACATTCATTGCTTATGATATATGTACGTATGTCATTTATGCAAAGTTATTTGATTTGGTATATTAAACTTGATGTAGGTGAAATTATCATATGACAAGTAATTAGATTGATTAATATAAAAATGGAGGGAAATGGACTTATGGTCAAGACGTGCTACACTTGAATGGCTTTAAATGACTTGAAATTATAAAGGTGTATAAGCATTCTTGTTTGGACTTTATGAAAAGTTGAAGGTATGATTAGTACTAAATGTATGCTTGATCAAGATCCCTATGGTATAGTACCCGAGAGCTTTACTTATAAAAAGAATAAGTGGTCCTTGGTAATTTGCTTTAAATGAATGATTTCCTTAAAGCTTGATGTATTGAAGTTAAAATGGTCAATTCACTTGGCTTTAATTAGACTTGGATATAAGATTACCATGATACATAGGAATGCTTGATAATAGACTTTAAATGAATGGTTAATAATCGAATAAGAAACCAAGTTAAATGGCCAAAAAGAGGGCTTAAAGTGGACATATAATGTACTTGTGAAATGAACTTCTAAATGTGCCTTTAAAGGCTATTATATGTAATTAAATATAATGGCAATAATGCTTATGTTTTGGCCTTGTGAATGGCCTAGTACATGGATGGCTTTAGGCCTAAGGATAATATGAACTGAATAGTGAAAAATGCACTGAAAAATGTTATGAAATGGACCTAGAACTTGCTATGGAAAATTTACAAAATGGCCTATAACTGTCCAGTTTAACCATTACTTGAACCAAAAATACCACTGACAGTAAATGATAATTATATGAGGAATAATTATGGAATAAAATCAAGCATAATATACCTTAAATATTAGCAATTATAATACTTGAAAATAATATTGGGAATTCACCCAGAATAGCTTATTTGTGGCCATACCAAATCGAGTTAAATTTTAACTGTGCTATAAAATTTATAACTGTCTGTCTTTGATTTAATAATATTATCAAAAGTTAATCAGTAAAGAAATTGACATAAATTGAGGTTAGATGGCCCATTAGATAGACCTCCACTGGATAGGTTGACTGGTCAACTTAGGAATTCTAGCAACTACTACACTGTCTATTTTCAGATAGGGCCAGTACAGCGGCCTAAGTCCCCATCGGGGCCACTGTAATAGTTTGTTGGACTGACAACTTTCTATCCTTGCCACTTAATGCTAGTATTAATTTTGCTGGTGTAGTGGCGTAGGTCTCAGAAGGCCACTGCACTAGCTAGACAGTCACACTTGACTGTAGGTATTCACTTGATCTCTACCGGTGCAGCAGCGTAAGTCTCGAAGGGCCATTGCACTAACTGGATAGTCACACTTGACTGTAGGCATTCATCTAATCTCTGCCGGTGCAGTGGCATAGGTCCCAAAGGGCCACTGCACTAGCTGGACAGTCATACTTGACTGTAGGCATTCATTTAATTTTTGCCGGTGCAGCGGCTTAGGTACCGAAAGGCCACTGCACTAGCTGGATAGTCACACTTGGCTATGGTCATTCACTTAATTTTTGCCGATGCAGGAGCATAGATCCTGCAAGACTATTGCACCAGTCGAACAATCAGATTTGGCTGTGGACATTCACTTGATCAGACTGGTGCAGCAATCGGGGTCCAGCATGTGGATCACCGCATTTTTTCATTCCCTCTAGGTTCAATGTATGTCGATGTCGTTTTCCTAACAGGGCCAGATAAATTAATGAAATAAATAACAATAAATTAAACCAAGACTAATAAGCAATAAAAGGTTTAATTGGGCATAAATATCTGTATAATACTACCGAATGTATAACTAGGGGTGTTTTGATAATTTTACTTGTATAATATTTATTGACTTGATAATAAAGGACCAGGAATGTGATCTTTAATAATAACTTGAAGCTATGATTTGCTTGGGTTATAGTAATGAAATGAAGGTTTTATTAACATAAATTAGGTACAAGGGCATTTTAGTAATTTTATATACATAGCATGCACCACCCTGAAAGACTAATAACTAGAATATTATATATAGAAGTGGCCTAGATTTATAATGTATTAATTGTAAATGACCGCAGAAGTAATAAATTAGCTAAAGACAAGAGCATGGGTATTTTGGTAATTTCGACATAAGGGGCATTTATTGACCTGATTTCCTGAATAGTAGCACTGATAAGAGCAAATATGGACAAGGTATGAAATTTTAAGTCAATCTCTGAATGGATAATCAATAATTATACACCGGGGCTTTTTAGTTATTTGACAAGTGTGTTTTAATTATTGGTCTAATAACCTGAATTAGTTCACATTATCATTGTATATGCATGAATAAACACTATAACATGACTTAAATGCTTGAGTTCACCATTGAGTATTATATACTCAGCGTACCAATTTTGGTGCGCAGGTACTCAGAACCTATAAGTAGCCTCGGAATGCATGCAGTTAAGGTTCACAGGACAGGTAAGTGAAGTTGCCTTGTGTTTAGTTTACAGTCTTGCACTCATGTACATTAGTGGGGAATAGGTACCTTGCAAAGGTTTATATATATGTTAAGACAGTATTTTGTAATGAATTCCTATCACACTACCTCGATTATGTGTAATCCCCTTTATTTCATGATATGGTTTATGAGCCTAAGACTCTATATATGTGTGATTGATTAATTAAGGCCTGAGGCCTATGTTGCTAAATTGACAATATGATGAAGTTAGGTTGCTACCTAGGGGACCAAAAGGTTTGGGGATATGCTATATAAGTGCTTTACAGGGTGAAATTTCTAGGATAGTGAACTAGGTAGCCGCTATGCTGTCGAATTTTAGGAAAATCTAATTGGCTTGAAATTGCTCCGTATTTGTATAAACCTCATAGGATAGACCTAAATGAACCAAAGGGATAGACAGTACTGATTTTGAAGTCAAATAGAATTAAATAGTATAGAATGAGTAAAGATTAAATAATGAACCATGGGAGCAATTGTGAAGAAGGGTGACCTAGCGGGAAGTGCATCGCTTATTGAGTTTCTTCGAAAATCTAGTAAGGGGTGTTACACACACTTTCACATACACACATAACCATATAAGGCACACATTTATTGAATATTTTATATCAATTACACTTACAATAGGAGTCAAAATGCACACACGAGGCTTGCGTACACCTTCTTTTTCCCTTTGTCAAGCCTTGCTCAACTGCAGAATACAGTTTCATTTCGTTAAAATCCATATAAAATCATATGGTCGCTAAAAATAGAAACCAATCACATATAAATACTCTTAAGCACTCGAGGAACATGGGAAAAATATTAAAATTCGAAAAAACTTACCCGAATAAAAAATAGTTACTATTTATCGAGACATAAAATCGAGCTTTCTATCTAATATTTTTGCAAAATTCTACTTCACACTACTTCTAAAGGCTATGGAGGGGCTACTATTTAAATTTTGTGACTTAATTTGGCTTAAAATGGTGGATTGAAGAATCACAAATGGCGATTCTTCTCCAAGATGGTGTCGGCTAGAAAGAAAAGAAGAAAAGAAGTGGGTATTTTACTATTCAATCTTTGACCATGCTAACAAATTTTGACTTATATATGTGTGTGAAACTTTATGAGCAATTTATTCTTTCTTCTCTTCTTTCATTTTTTTTAAAATCGAAATTTAATTTCTTTTCCTCTAATTTTTCTTTCAAAAATTAAATTAATTAATGTCCCATAAGCCTCTAAAAATCAAAGCTCTAAAATCGCAAAAAATTGAATTAAAATACCATAATTTCATGTAACTCAATTTTAGTAAAAATACTTTCCGATCTTTAAAAATTCTGATTTTAGGGCCATTAGACTCATTGAAATTTTTGAGTATCAGATTGTATAAGTTCCAGAATTTTCTGAGCAACTTTGAAAATTATTTACTATTTAGCTTTGCCTTAGTCACTATTTTCGAGACACTATCATAAAACTTTCTTAGCATTTTTAACCAATCAAAGAACTCCGATTGATTTCAAACTTTGCCTAAAATTATTTTATGACTAATACTTTCATCCAATAACTTTAGTACACCCCGAGTCTCGAGAGCACTATTCATCTCGAGAAAGTACTATTCATATAATCGGGATTTTTCGGGCGTTACACCTGCTATCTACATAAGGCAGCTGCATAGTGGCACTTTGGTGCACCAATAGTTGCATTGCCTTGATATGACTACAAAGCTACTCCAGCGTCCTTTGTAACCTCAACTAGTAGCATTCCCCTTTTATCAGCTCTTGCTGTGTTCACAACTTAACCCGCCACTCTCAGCGTTGTCGCCTGTTGTTGCAATAGCGTGCTCCCGCTGCACTGCCACCTCATGCAGAAGTAGTAGTTCGTTGCCTCTGCAACTGCGATTTTCGTTGTTCTACGTTAGTCTTTACCAGCTCCTCCGTAATTTCCTCTCCAATTCTTAGCCCCTTTGCTGCTACCTTGGTTCTTTTACTGTAATTCCCATTTTGATCTCCTCTCTTTTTTATATTATTATTATTACTTGGCCCATGCTGCCACCAAAATTCCTTAGTGGAATTAATAGACATATTAAGTTGGTTTATTTGAAAAGAAATTCTATTTAATCCCTCAAATTTTTTGTCTCCTCGTAATTACCAACAAACGCTCTTTTTAATTGTATGTCGAAGCCTTCATTTAATTTTCCCTTTTTATCTCCCTTAGTTTATTCGGCTAAAACCTTGTTTAGTCGTTTATCCTTATAATCCACTTTCCTACGTTAAATTATTTAGAGAAAATTATACCATTTGTCACTTTTTTATTTTCAATTTCAAAAATGCCCCCCTTTTATTTAAAACTTTTAAATACGCTCTAGTATTTTTTTTATTTTAAAAATGCCTTAAAATTGCTTATTTGATACTATTAACTCAA
>CANXYI012289234.1:0-10143 GCA_948208565.1 Hura crepitans | reverse complement strand
GAAATAGCCTTTTTGACTCACATAAATTATTTAGAGTAGCTATTAATATTCATAGCATGTATATTTTACATGAATCAATTTAGGTAACTACATATATGTAAAATGACCAAAATAACCTTTAGTTTGTATTTCATCAATTGCTCAGAAAATACTGTTTAATTATGCTTAATTATACTTTCACAACTATTTTTATCATTCACATAATTTAATTCACTGGCCTGACTAGGAAGACGACACTTCAAAATACTAGATCTAGAGGAAAAAATAAACTAGTGTAGTGGTCCCCATTTTGGACCTACACTGCTACAGCGGCATGTATGCCATAATAGAGATCACCTTATAGCCTCTCCAAACACAATTAAGTAATATCTATGTGACATAATAGAGGTCAGCCCATAGGCCTCCCTAGCCACAAATAAACATTATCAGAAATGTGACATAATGGAGATCAGCCTATGGGCCTCCTAAGCCACAAATAAAATCTAAACACCTAGGTGACATAATGGAGATTAGCCTATAGACCTCTCCAGCCACCAATAAAATTTACTGCCTTAACATTAGATAACTAGAAACTACAAAACCCTAAGTTAACTGGCCAACCCATCTAATGGGTGTTTAACTAATAGGCTAAGTAGCTCATTTTAAGTTTATTTATTAACAAAAAAATATTCTTATAATATTTATATTCCAAAAATAGACAGTTATAAATTTTATCACAAACTTTATTTTTTAGCCGGTTTAGTATAACCACATTTTAGCCCTACCGGTTAAAAATCCCAAAAAAATCTTAAATCCTGTTATTGTCAAAATTCAAGGTTTAATATTTTATGTTTTATCATAGCATTAGTTCTAAAGAAACTAACACTTTCTATCCAGTGACATTTTTGGTTCAGGTAACAGTCAACTGGACAGTTACATGTCATTTTAACCACTTTTCAACATACAATTCTGGGACTGTTCTAAGTCCAATTTTAACATAGTTTTTAGTGTCTTATTAACCATATTCATAGGCCTAAAGCCATACACATCTAGGCCAATTCCAAGGCCAAAAAATAGGCATAAATGCCATACATGCATATGTCTCAATGCTAGCCCTAAAGGCACAAGGAAAAGTTTAATATTCATAAGTGCAAATTCGAGCCCCTTTTTAAGCCATTATATGAAGTCATCAACCTATGGTTTAATTCCACCTTTTTAGTCATTTAAAGACACATTCTCAAGGCATATTTTATCTATCAATATGTCATATACATTGTCCATGTCAAAATCATTATAAGCCAATTATCTAGACATTATAATTCACTTGCCTAACATTTTAACAAGCTTAAATTTTATGCCATAATGCCATTATCATGCTCTAGGGTACTAAGGGAAAATGACACAAAATTCCATTCCTTTTCACATTAGGTTAATATTCATCCATATAAGTATGCCATGAATAAAATTGCACACATACACACCTAATTTCAAGCCAATTTCCATAGGTTACGAAGCATTACTCATAGAGCTCACTCATGGCAGCTCTCGAGTACAATAATAAAAGCTACAATTCATGGTGCTCTTTAATCACAATTGCTATAATTCTTACTCTAGCATACCAAGAGATCATTTATCCACACTCTAGTCATTATACAACCAAGCCAAGCATCCATAACCATTAAAAACAACAAGCAAATAGAGCTAAGTTCTCAATTTCTTTGAGTTATGTCTCTCTAACACAATAAGTTCTCACTTAATCAACACTACCAAAGAAGAAATCAATCATAAGATCAACATGCCAGCCATCCCAAATCATCATTCAACATCCTAGGCACCTTAAAGCATGAAAGAATGGCTTGAAGTTCACTTACTTATGAAAGAAACCCTTTAAATCCATAAGAATCCTAAGCTATCCAGCTTCCATGATGGACTACTCTCCCTTCGTGGACTTTATGCTGCTCTCTAATGGCTATAAACACCTCACACACACAAACGCAGAGGTGTTAGGTAGGTTTTTGCATTAAATGGAAGCCAAAAAACCTAAGGGAAGGAGGAGAATTAGCTAAGAATCACCTCAAGGTCATTATTCTAAATTGCTCTGAACTAGTCAAATTTGATGATTTTTATCTCCCAAATGAAAATTCCTTTTTGCTTGATTCTTTTTCCGATGGTGCCTAACACATAGAAGTGAATTTAGCAATAAGAATCACTCATTTTGGTGATCAGATGAGAAAGTTATGGCTTTTTTTCTCCCTCTTTAGCGTTGATAGCAATAAGGAAAAAGAGGAAGAAGTCTTCCTTCATTCTAAGTGGAAATCCACTTGTTAAGTGAGGTTTACCACTTGGCAAGCCTTCTTAACCACTTGGCATAAGGTGGGTCCCACTTTGACATGTCAAGGGTGGTCCTAAATATCCTGAACCATCTTGATTTTTTTGTGAACTTCAAAATTTCACAATAATTCACTCGAACCTCAAAAAATTATGCCATTCATTTTAAAATTCATATTTTAATCCCCTTTATCTACTCATAAATTTTTGTGGCTAGATTCTATCGATAAGATAGTTTTTAGATTGCCTCGATTTGAGTGCCAACTTAAAAAATTTTGAGAATTTGCAAACGACCTCAGAATCTAAAGTTTCTTTCGCTAGTGGATCCAGTAGAATTTTTAAGCTTTAAGGTCTACTATTTCTAGGTCCGTCTAGGCATATTCCGAGTCAATCCAAGGTCAAAAATTTTTATCGCACCAATGCATTCTTTAGTACTTAAAATAATTATTGGTTTTGCTAAATTTTTAAATTTTAACTTTTTTATCAACCTAAAGCCTCTCGAAGTTTCATGACTAATGTCACTGCCTCGATCCACATGTAAGTGACTCGACAACTTAAGCACACTTCTTGAACCCTATGGCACTATTCACAAAGCATCAAATCATAGGCATTACATTTTTCCCCTCTTAAATAAATTTTATCTTTAAAATTACCGTAAGCAAATAATTATAGGTATTAAGCCTTCATCAACTCTTTCAACTCTTAAGTAGCCTCTTCTATATTGTGATGCCTCTATAGCACCTTAACTAGTGGTATAGATTTATTCTGCAATTGCTTCACCTCCCAAGTCAAAATCTAGATCTGTTCCTCTTCATAACTCAAATCAGACTGTACCTCGATATCCGACATCAGAATCACATGTGAAAGATCTGATATGTACCTCCTCAGCATAAAAACATGGAATATGTTGTGAATCTACTATAACTCAAGGGGTAATGCCAGTCTATGTGCTAGAGGTCTCCATGATCTCATATGTCCCGATAAACCTAGGACTCAGTTTCCCCTTCTTACCAAACCTTAAAATTTTCTTCTAATGAGAAACTTTTAGGAATACCTTATCACTAACTGCATATTCAATGTTTTTTTTTTTTGCTTCAAGTTAGCATATGATTTTTGTTTATCAACTACTACCTTTAGCCTTTCTCTTACTATTCTTAACTTTTCTTTAGCATCTCAAATCGATTCAACACCAATAATCTTTCTTTCCTTAACCTTACTCTCACAAGGGTGTTTTGTATTGTTTTCCATACAATGCCTCGTACAGTGCCATTCCTAAGCTAGACTGGTAGCTATTATTATAGGCAAACTCTGCCAAGGATAAGTACTAATCCTAACTACCCTTAAACTCAATAGCACAACCTCACAATATATCTTCTAATATCTGTATCACCCTCTATTAGTGTTCATCAGTCTGAGGATAAAATGTTGTGTTGTAAGCCAATCTAGTACCTAATTCCTCCTGTAACTTCCTCTAAAATCTAAAAGTAAAATGAGGATCTCTATCAAAAATGATAGTCATTGGCATATCATGTAATTTAACTACCTCATCCATATATAGTTTAGGATTTCAAACCCAAATACATCTTTGTGCTCCCTGGGTGCATGGAATAAAGAGCCTTGTGTGCCTTTTTAAGTATCTGTAATCTCAAGTCATCTATACTAGTTACACACAACTGGTTATGATAGTACAAATACACTTCCTTTATTAACTCAAACCCTATGGCCTTTCTTTAGCTTTACTAATTATCTATACTATCTGCTCATCTCTCATCTAATTCTTTTTGATCTTATGCCTAAAATTTAGCCTCACTTATTACTTAGCTAATACAACATCTTTTGAACTATATTATAACCTAAAATTCATAGCTTTCAAGGTCACTATAAATTTCCTTATTAAGGCATTAACCACAACATTTTCTTTTCCCAAGTAATAATCAATGTTGTAATCATAATCTTTAATTAATTTTAACCACCTTCTTTGTCTCAGGTTCAATTTTTTTTATGTAAAGAGGGATTTCAAGCTTTTATGATCTCTATATATATAACACTTCTCACCATATAGATAGTGCCTCCAGATCTTCAAGGCTAACACAATAACAACCAGCTCCAAATCATGTATGGGATAATTTCTCTTATGTGGCTTTAGCACTACTTTTCCATTTTACATTAACACATAGTCTAAGACATTCAGTGAAGCATCACTATATATCACAAAATCCTTACCCTGTTTAGGATGAATTAAGATAAGAGCCTTTGTCAACATCCAATTTTAGCTTATCAAAACTAGCTTGACACTGATCGTCCAACACAAACTTTACATTCTTTCTGATTAGTCTAGTCAAAGGAGTGTCAATGATAGAGAATCCTTTGACAAATCTCCTATAGTACCTAGCTAATCCTATAAAACTCCTTACCTTCGTGACATTCCTAGGTGGTTACCATTCTAACATTGCTTTCACCTTACTGGGATCAACTCTGATCCCCTCAACTGAAACTATTTGGCCTAAAAAAATAACTTCCTTTAGCCA
The DNA here is from genome assembly GCA_948208565.1 of Hura crepitans. Taxonomy (NCBI): domain Eukaryota; kingdom Viridiplantae; phylum Streptophyta; class Magnoliopsida; order Malpighiales; family Euphorbiaceae; genus Hura; species Hura crepitans. The sequence continues at coordinate 5,308 of CANXYI012289234.1, read as the reverse complement.
AAACTCACACTTACTGAGTTTGGCAGACAACTGTTTCTCTCTCAGGGTCTATAAAACCACTCGAAGATGCTCTTTATGGCTTTTAGAATACACCAAGATATCATCTATAAATACCACTATGAACTAATCTAGATAAGGATGGAAAACTCTATTCATGAGATCCATGAATGCTGCTGGAGTATTGGTAAGCCCAAATGGCATTACCAAAAACTCATAGTGCCTGTACCGGCTTTTAAAAGCAGTTTTAGGTATGTCAGCTTCCTTAATCCTTAATTGATGGTATCCAGATCTCAAATCAATCTTAGAAAATACACCTGCCTCACTCAACTGATCAAAGAGGCCACCCATTCTGGGCAATGAATACTTATTCTTTACAGTTATTCTATTTAGTTGCCTATAATCAATGCATAACCTAAGCGACCTATCTTTCTTTTTTAGAAATAGCATAGGTACTCCCCAAGGTGATACACTAGGTTAGATAAAACCTTTATCTAGTAATTCTTGTAACTAAACCTTTAGTTCCTTCAACTCAGCAAGTTCTATTCTGTAAGGAGCAATAGATATTGGAGTTGTACTAGGATATACCTCAATCTCAAAATCAAGCTCTCTTTGAGGTGGTAAACCTAGCTACTCTTTAGGAAAGACATTAAGGAATTTAGATACAACAAAAATATTCTCAAGCTCAGAGTTGGAAATGTTCATGTCAACAATATAGGCCAAGTATGCCTCATAGCCTTTCTGAAGGAGTTTTTATGCCTTAACAGTAGAAATAAGATTATTCGATAGATGTCTCTTAGTGTCCACTCTCATTATTAGTCCTTCTATAGTGTTAAGGGTTAATTTCTTATATCTACAATTAATGATGGCCTAATATTCAGCCAACTAGTCCATTCCCAATATCACATTAAATTCATTAAAAGGCAAATCAATCAAGTCAGCTAAGAAACTGTGTCCCTGAATCACTAGAGGACATTATCTATATATCCTGTTCATAGTAACACTTTGTCCTATAAGATTGCTAAGTCTAATATGAACATCAACATTCTCAGGTCTAGTCTCTTATTCTATGCTTGTTCAGTGCATACATATGAATGTGTAGAACTAGGATCAATTAAAGCTAAAACTGGAACATCAAATAAATAAAATGTACCAGCAATAACATCTAGTGCTGCAGCCTCGCCCCTTACTCTCATAGCATACTGCCTTACTGGAGCATGAGTTTCTGATCTAGTACCCTAGCTGGCACTAAGCTGCTCACCCCTATTCTGCCTCTGTCCTCTATTTTGTGGTGCAACATTAGGAGTCTGAGTTTGATTACCCCCTACTAGTCTCTGAGGATAATCTTTTTTGTAATGAACCACATTGAAAACATTCCCCACATCAATCTGCTTTACACTAGCCCTAATGCCTTCTATGATAAATTGCACATATGAGAGTTCCACTTCTATTTCCCCTTGTACTTAAAGTACTACCAGCCTGAGGAGGCAATCGAGGTCTAACAGTTGAAGATTTTGACCTCTGGGTTTGTGCCTATCTTAACCCCTAGTATCTTGACTGATATTGAGACCTAGTCCAAGATTATACCTATAACTAACCCTTTCTTCTCTTCTTCCTATCTCCTAATATTGTACTAGACTATCCCATCATAAATTGCCTTTTTCTTTAGAAGAGATCCCTATTTTCCTATACCATTTCTTCAATGTCATATGCTGCTGACACTAATATAGCAAAATCCCTCTCTAATACTAGACATCTGCATCCTCAGCTCTATATTCAATCCTGCTAAAAATCTCTTGCATTTCTCCTCCTTATTAGGAATGAACTCTTTGGCATACTTTAGGATTTGGTAAAATCCATTTCATATTATGAGTTCTCCTTCTTTGCTTTAGATTTAGGAATTCTTGTCTCTTTTTGTCCTTATAGGAGTTAGGTACCTATCTCTTCTTGAACTCCTTTAAGAAAAATTCCTAGGTCAGCTCTGTTGGTGTCTTTCTTCTCTTAGTAGTATTCCACCAATTGTTAGCTTCCTCCTACAGAAGATAAGTAGCACACTGTCGATTTTTAGCATCAGTACAATTTAACTACTCTAGAACTCTAAAAGTCCTGTCTAGCCAGTACTCAGCTTTGTCAGCATTATACTCTCTCCTTTCTAGAAAATCAATAGCCCCTATCTTCCTTGACCTCTCTAAAGGAGTCTTCTATGGGGGAGCTAGTGGTGGAGGTGGTACTGGTATCGAAGGAGGTAGAGGTGGAGCAACAACAGTTATGGAAGTTTGTTAGAGCAAATTTACTATCTACTACAATAAGGTAGGTGATGCTTCATTCTGCTATTGTCCAAGATCTGGCAGCTGGGGCTACTGTACAGCATCACTAGGTTTAGGTATAGATGTATTGCCTACCCCTTAATTTGTAGTTGGTGCAAAACTAGCCACATTTTCAAGCCCTCATTTAGGTGCCTAATCAGCCATATGCTTACTACAAAAGAATAAATTATCAACCTCAGATAATGTAATAGTTCAGAGGAATTAGAAACTTAAACATTTGATATCCATGTATTATATTGAGGAACATTGAACCTAAGCTCTAATACCACCAAATGTGACACCCCCTACTAGATTCCTTAAGAAACCCCATAGGTGATGCATACACTCCTAGGTCACTAGTAACATTTAGATAACTTTCATTACTTACATTAGTTTAACTTACTTTATTTTCAAATCCACTACTTATTGGTTTATATCTCATTCAAGGTGTAATCATACAAAAATGCCAATTCTAGGTAATTATGTGTCATTTCCAAAAACATAGAAATTCCAGTAGCTTAATAGTTGTCCAAGTTCTATCTAAAAATTTTCAAAAGCCTATTTAACACTTCTATAAATATTTCATAACTTCTAGACCCATCTGGTCCTGCATTCTCAACCTAACATCAATACTTATCACACAACAAATGTAAGCCTCAGGACACAGATAAAAGCAAACATGTATAGAGCCTCAAGCTCACATTAACATCAAACATCATAGCTAAACATACATTCACAAGAAAACATATAAGACTATTTTATTCACATTAGCAGTTTATATTTCCTTATATACATACATATATAAAGCTTAAATACATGTTTCTACCCACTTGCCACCTAGGTACATGTATATCAAAATTGTACAACATTTACTTTGTATTCTTTCACTAGTATCCTTTAAAATCTTATCAACACGCTTTATAAGGCAGGATTCCACTATTGAGTACCTGTGTACCAAAATAGGTACACAGAGTATAAGAGATACTCAGTGGTGAACTTAAAGCATTTAAATCATCACATTATATCCTTTTCATACTTGTATAGTCTAATAATTAAGTTTACCTTATTATTGGATTCAATTAATAAAACATGGTGCCAAATTACTAAATACCCTTTAGACATTTATAAGTCATGAAATAGCCTTTTTGACTCACATAAATCAGTTATAGTAATTAATAATATTCATAGCATCCGTATTTTACATGAATCAATATAGGTAACCACATATGTGTACAAAATACCCTTTAGTCTGTATTTCATCAATTACTCAAAAAATACTATTCAGTTATGCTTAATTGTACTTTCACAACTATTTTCATCATTCACAATTAAATTCACTGGCCTGACTAGGAATATGACATTTCAAGACATTAAATCTAGAGGGAAAATAAACTAGTGTAGTGGTCCCCATTCTGGACCTATGTTGTTGCATCGGTATGTGTGCCATAATGGAGATTAACTCGTAGCCTCCATAATTAAGTAATATCTATGTGACATAATGGAGATTAGCCCGTAGGCCTCCTTAGCCACAAAGAAACATTATAAAAAATGTGACATAATGGAGATTAGCCCATGGGCCTCCCTAGCCATAAATAAAATCTCATCACCTGGGTGACATAATGGAGATCAGATCATAGACATCTCTAGCCACCAATAAAATTTATTGCCTGATCATCAGACAACTAGTAGCTTTAAAACCCTAAGTTGACCAGGAAATCCATCTAGTGGGTGTCTAAATAATGGGCCAAGTAGCTCATTTTAAGTTCATTTATTAACCAAAAATATTCTTATAATATTTAGATTCCAAAAATAGATAGTTATAAATTTTATCACACACTTTATTTTTCAACCAGTCTAGTATGGCCATATTTTGGCTCTACCAGGTAAAAATCTAAAAATAATCTTGAGTCTTGTTATTGCCAAAATTCAAGGTTTAGTATGTTATAATTTATCATAGCATTAGTTCTCAAGAAACTAACACTTCCTGTCCAGTGACATTTTTTTTCGGTAATGGTTAACTGGACAGTTATGGGTCATTTCAATCACTTTTCAACATACAATTCTAGGACTGTTCTAAGTCCAATTTTAGCACAATTTTTAGTGTCTTATTAAGTACATTCATAAGCTCAAAGCCATACACATCTAGGCCAATTCCAAGGTTAAACAATAGGCATAAATGCCATACATACATATGTCTCAATGCTAGCCCCAAAGGCATAAGGAAAAGTTCAATATTCATAGTGCAAATTCAAGCCCCTTTTGAAGCCATTATTCTAACTCATCAACTTATGGTTTAGTTCCACCTTCTTAGTCATTTAAAGACGCATTCTCAAGGCATATTTTATCTATCAATATTTCATATATATTGTCCAAGTCAAAATTATTATAAACTAATTATCTAGACATTATAATTCACTTGCCTAACATTTGAACAAGCTTAAATTTCATGCCATGATGCCATTATCATGCTCTCGGGTACTAAGGGAAAATGACACAAAATTCAATTCCTTTTAACATTAGATCAATATTCATCCATATCGATATGCCATGAACATAATTGCACATATACACACCCAATTTCAAGCTAATTTTCGTAGGTTACAAAGCATTACTCATAAAGCTCACTTATGGTAGCTCTTGGGTACAATCATGAAAGCTACAATTCATGGTGTTCGATCACAATTGCCATAATTCTCGTTCAATCACAATTGCCATAATTCTTACTTTAGCATACCAAGAGATCATTTATCCATACTTTATTCATTATACAACCAAGCCAAGCATCCATAACCATCAAAATCAGCAAGCAAATAGAGCTAAGTTCTCAAGTTCTTTGAGTCATGTCTCCTTAATTCACTAAGTTCTCACTTAATCAACACTACTAAAGAAGAAATCAATCATAAGCTCAACATTCTAGCCATCCTAAATCATTATTCATCATCCTAGGCACCCTAAAGCATGAAAGAAAGGCTTGAAGTTCACTAACTTGTGAAAGAAGCCCTTTA
>CANXYI012289230.1:0-14021 GCA_948208565.1 Hura crepitans | reverse complement strand
GGTCCCACAAAGAGACTGACTACCTAGCAGCTACTCTATCCCTAGTTGATCGGTCAACCCATCTAGTGGGCATCTAACTGACAGGCCATTAATTGATTTTAGACCTAAATTCATTCATGTATCATGTTAAATTCACTTTTATGCCCTAACCATATCCATTAATTACCATTTTACCCTTGTTGTAATTTTACTATTCATTTGGTCAATTTACGCAACTGACACTATTCATTTGGTCATTTTAGTTTTTCATGCCTATGATTATTCACCTATTATAAAACTCATTTGGAGACATCTATGTACCATTACTCTTTTAGGACCCTTACCTACATAATACATGTGAAATGACCAAATTACCCTTCACAATTCCTATGCCAATATAATGCTCAATTGACAACCCTTTTTATACCAATTCCAATTACTCAATTCAACATACTTATTAACATTCATAGGCACCTTAAAAACACCTAATATCTAACCACACACATCACACACCTTACACACCCATTTAGGCTGAATTTACATACACCATTTCCCATACTTTCCCATCCATTTCATCATGCAAATTCCACTAATTTAAGTGTAACAACATGCCTAAATGCCAATTACACCATAACACACTACATAACCATGAATTTCCTAACTTCCATATTATGTTTCATGCAAATTTGGTTAAATACATAAATGGCACAATACATTTAAATCATTCCACATAACTAGGGTGTGTTTACACCCTTTTCCCCACCAATTGGAGCCTTGTTGGGTTGGTTTCTCTCACTCCCTCTTAGATTGCCTAACATAATAGAATTCAAACTTTAAAAATTCATATAAAAATATCTAGAGCTCTAATTGAAAATCTAAAAACATGGAATTGCTTAAAATCCCCTAAAGTATACTTAGCAAAAATAGAAAAAATGAGTTTTAGAATTATTTACCCAAATTGGTCACTATTCACTTAGGAGAGAGAATCCTTCTATTTGGCCCTCTTTCTTCAAACTAATGGATGGAAAGAGATGTAAAAGTGGTGGAGGAAATAATTTTATGAATTTTTCTTTGATTTTGGTGGAGAAAATGGTGGAAGGAAGAAGAATTTTCCTTGCTCTTCTCCTTCAATGGTGTCGGTTGGAGGTTCTGGAGGTTGAAGATGAATTTTGGTTATGTGAGTGGCATATGCACATTTAGGGGTATTTATATGGAGTGGTTTGGTTCAATTATCCTTAAAATCAATTTTTGAGCATTTTCACTTCTAAAGTTGATAAAATATTCTAGGGACTTCAGAAAACTCCCATTCTTGTCCCCAAAAATCTCAATTAGTGCCACTAAGACCTTGTAAAATTTTACCTTAAAATTCCACCGAATGGAAAAATCACTATTTACCATAAACCGGTTTTCAGATTCGAAAATTCGTAACATTTTCTCTGTAGCTCCAAAAATTCTCATTTTCAACTTAAAATTCCTAAAATAATAATAATAAGATCTCGGTAAAATTTGGGGTCAAAATTCCACTGTTGACTTTTTGGGTACTATTCACTCATAGAATAAAATATTCAAAAATAATATCAGATGACCTCAGAAAATTATAATTCCTTCACCACCATACTTAATGAAAATTTTAAGGTTCAGGTTATGACATTTTCGAGGCCATCAGGGCACCTTCCTGATCCCGAGGCTGTCCCAGCCCGAAATATTTTTATCTCCGAAAATAAAAGCTTATGCCCTAAAATGAATTATTGTTTCAGCTAAAAATTTTAATTCATTTGTTTTGACCACTTTCAGGCCTATCAAAGTTTTATGAGCAATATGCCAGTCATCGGACTCGAAAATGATGACCCATACCACGGGGAACATCACTCAGGTCCTGAAAGCACTGGTCACAAGACCTTGACCGGTGAACATTACAGTAGTCACTGCTAAAATCCCTAAGTTAACCGATCAACCCATCCAGTGGGTGTCTAACTAATAGGCCATTAACTCAATTTAGGTTCATTCCTTCACAAATTATATTCTTATAATATTTAGAAATGAAAAGCTGATAGTTATCAGTTTATTTGTACAATTCAATTTTAGCCCGGTCTAGTATGGCAATAATTAGGTTGTACTAGATAAACTTCCTATATTATTTCCAAGTATTATATTTACCAATAATTAAGGTACATCATGCTTGATTTTATTCCCTAATTATTTCTCATATAATTGACTTTTACTATCTAGTGGTATTTTTGGTTTAGGTAATGGTCAAACTGGATAGTTATATGTCATTACGTCAAGTTCAATAGCCTATTTTGGGTCTATTTCTTAATATTTTTCAGTGCAATTTTCATCATTATTTTCATAGTGTTCATAGGCCCTAAGCCATACAATCACTAGGCCAATTCTAAGGACAAAGCATAGGCATCATAGCCATAATAGTCAATCACAAAACATAGCCCTTAAAGGCACATTTTTAGGTCCCATTCAACATTACATTACCTTCTCATTTAAGGTCACCTTTTAAGCTATTTTAGTCAAGATCATATCCAAAAATCATTCATTCATTAAAGGTCCTTTTTTTATACATTCATGTATACCATGATTCCTCCATGTTGATGTCTAAATATTATCAAGCAAATTATGTCATCTCATATCTACCATGTCAAGATTTAAGGTACATATTCATTCATCAACAAGTTATCAAAGTTTGCTTAGTATCTACATCCATATAGCTCTCAGGTATAATGATATGTGCATCTTAATTATGCATTTTCTTTACATTTCTTACACATTCAAACCTTTATACATGGTTTCAACACAAACATATACACACCAATGCATTTTCATGCGAATTTATAGGGCTTATACATTTCTTAGGTCTCAGCCATGTTAGGATTTGCATACATTTATACATTACTTGATCCTAACACAGCCATAACACCATTTCATACATCATTGACCTCATATACATGTTAATCATACCTTAAGTACTAATACACATTCCTACATCACATGCCAAGCTAAACAATTTGACACATACACTAGCCAAAGCTCTCGAGTACACTTAATTTCCATGTATACCTTACCATTTCTAAACCATATACAAGTAATTCCATTACAATTCAACTCCCTAAATGTCTCAGCCAGCAAGCATAACTTATCATCAGTAAGCCAAACCTTTCATTTAAGCAAGTCCTTATTTTTTTCCCATTATCAATTAACAATTTCCCTATGAATTCTATTAAAGTTTAAGGACACCATCATATAGGCACTAGGTTAAACAATTCTAAAGCCATTTCTAGCCCCCTTAAAGATTAAAAGACATGAAAGAAATGCTAAAATCCACTTACTTTCTATGGAGAACACTTGAAACCTTCAATTTCACAAGCTATCTAGCCTTTCACAATTACTTCTCCACCTTTTTCCAAGCCTTTCCTCACCTCAATTCGCCTCAAACACAATTCACACACATCCCCACAGTTATTAGGCACTCCAAATACCCATTTCTAGCTAAGAAATCTTAAGAAAACCCAAAGAAAAGACAAAGAACTCACCTAAAACACCCTTGCTTGATAATTTCTATCCAAGAAACTTTGAGGAATTTTAATTAACTGTTAAAGAGTCCTTCTATTGTGCTTCTACTTTCCTCAGGTCCCTAACACACCAAATTGAATTTAAGAATCAAGAAATGGTAGAATTAGCTGAAGAAAGAAGAAGAAAATGGCTATTCACCCTCTAAATGGCATTGATTCTAAGCAGAAAAGGGAGGAAAATTTTGCTTCTTTGTTTTAGTGGAATTATCCACTTGTCAAGCTAATTTGCCACTTGGCATGGCCCTTAGGCTAGCTGGCTTAGTATGGATAGGTCCCACAACCACCTGAACCATCTTAAAATGGCTTAATTTTTCAGTAGACCTTTGGAAATTCACCAAAATTCACACGAACCTCAAAAAATTAAGCTATTTGTTTTAAAATTCATATTTTAATCCCCTCTATATGCTTATAAATTTTTATGGCTAAATTCCATTGATAAGATAGTTTTTAGATCACCTCATTTGCGTGCCAACCTAAAAAATTACGAGAATTTGCTAACGACCTCAGAATTCATAAATTCTTTCACTAATGGACTCAGTGAATTTTTAAGCTTCAGGGTCTATTATTTTTAGGTCTGTCCAAGTACATCTCGAGTCATTCCTAGCCTAAAATTTTTTTATTACATAGATTAGTAGCTTATAGTCTGAAATGAATTATTGGTTCCACTAAATTTTTAAATTTTGCCTTTTTCATCATTTTAAAGCCCCTCAAAATCTCACAACTGGTGTTGCTATCTTAATTCTTATATAAGTAACCAGGCACCTAGGGCATACTTCCTGGACCTAGTGGCATTATTCTCAGAGCCTCGATGCACGGGCATTACAGTTCTTCTCCTTTTAAGAAAATTTCATCCTCGAAATTGCCTGAATCAAATTACTGGGGATATTGAGCTTTCATCTATTTCTCGGGCTCCCAGTAACTTTTTCAGTATTATGGTGCCTTCATAACACTTTAACCAATGATATGGATTTATTTCTCAACTGCTTCACTTCACAAGCCTAAAATCTGGACTAGTTCCTTTTCATAGCTTGAATCAGACTGTACTTCAATGTCTATCAATAGCAACTTTCAGTCTTGCTCTGACCACTTTCACTTTTTTCTCTATATTTCTAATCAAATCAATGCCAAAAATTTTACTTTTCTCAACTTCACTATAGCACAGAGGAGTTCTATGTCGTCTACCATATAAAGCTTTATAAGGTGCCATTCTCAAGCTAGACTGATAACTGTTATTACAGGTTAATTCTACTAAAGATAGGTATTGATCCCATACCTTTAAACTCAATAGCACAACCTCACAGCATATCCTTAAGTATCTGTATCCCTCTTTTTGACTATCCATTTGTTTGAGGATGAAAAGCTATATTATAGGCCAATCTGGTGCCTAATGCTTCTATAGCTTCTTCTAAAATCTAAAAGTAAGGCGAAGATCTCTATCAGAAATACTAGTTACTAGCATACCTTGAAGTCTAACTATTCATCCACATACAGTCTAACATTTACCTCTGATCATAGGTAATGCATCATAAAGTCTATGGTCACCTTTTTCCCATTTCCATTCTAGTTCTGCTATAGTATGTAGCAATCTAGAAGGACACTGGTGTTCAACTTTCACCTATTGATATGTTAAACACCTTGTAACACATTCGGTCACCTCTATTTTCATATTAAGCCACCAATAATGAGACATCAAGTCTAAATACATCATTTTACTCCTAAGATGCATAGCATAAAGAGCTCTATGAGCCTCCTTCTATATCTATAACCTCAAGTCTATACTAGGTACACATAACCTATTTTGATAATATAGACATCCATCCTTTATCTACTCAAACCCTATAGCCTTCCCCTTTTTAACTTTACTAGCCATCTGAATCAATTACTCATCTTTAATCTGAGTCTCATTAATCTACTATTGAAAATTAGGTTTCACCTGTAACTCAACCAAAATGGCATTCTTTGGAATATACTGCAGTTTGGCATTCATGGCTCTCAAAGTTACCATGAATTTTCTACTTAAAGCATTAATCACCACATTTGCTTTCCCCAGGTGGTAATCAATCAAACAATCATAATCTTTTATTAATTCCAACAACCTTCTCTATCTCAAGTTCAGTTTTTTCTAAGTGAGGATGTAATTCAAACTTTTATAATCTGCATAATTATAACATTCTTTAACATACAGATAGTGCCTCTATATTTTCAAAGCAAATACAATAGTAGCTAGCTCTAAGTCATGAGTAGGATAGTTCTTCTCATGTGGTTTCAGTTATCTTGAAACATAAGTTACTAATTTTCTATCCTGCATTAACACACACCTCAATCCATTTAGTGAAGCATCAATATACACTGTGAAATTCTTACCCTATTCAAGTTGAATTCGGATAGGAGCTTCTGTCGACATCTTCCTTAATTTCTCAAAACTTTCTTGGCATTTATCATCCCACTTAAATCTCACATTCTTTCTGGTTAATCTGGTTAAAAGAGTGGTAATAATGGAAAATCCTTTTACATATTTCCTGTGATACCCTACTAATCTCTGGCAACTTCTAATTTCAGTCACATCTTTCAATGGTTCCCATTCTAACACTGCTTTCACTTTACTAAGGTCAACTTTGATCCCTTCTATTTGAACTATGTGCCCTAGAAAAGCAACTTCATTCAGCCAAAACTCACACTTACTGAGCTTGGCATACAATTATCTCTCTCTTAGAGTCTGTAACATAACCCTAAGATGTTGTTCATGCTCTTCCCTGTTTTTAAAATACACTAAAATATCATCTATGAATACCACAACAAAATGATCTAAATAAGGTTGAAAAACCCTATTCATTCGATCTATAAAATTTGTTGATGCATTAGTAAGCCCAATGGCATTACCAAAAATTTATAATGCTTGTACCAGGTTCTAAAATTATGTTTGGGAAAATCAACCGCTTTGATTCTCAACTAATGATACCTGAATCTTAAATCAATCTTTGAGAATACACTTGCACCTCTCAACTGATCAAAAAGATCATCTATTCTAGGTAATGGATGCTTACTTTTCATAGTCATCTTGTTTAGCTACCTATAATCAGTACACAATCTGAGAGACCAGTCTTTCTTCTTAATAGTATAGATACTCCCCAAAGAGATACACTGGGTTGGATAAAACCCTTGTCAACCAATCTTACACCTGTACTTTTAGTTCTTTTAATATAGTAGGTGCCATTCGACAAGGAGCAATGGATATTAGAGCTGTACTAGGATATACCTCACTTTTAAAGTCAAGTTCTCTTTAAGGTGGTACACTTGGCAACTCATTAGAAAATACATTAGGAAATTCAAAAACAACTAGGATGTATTCAAGATTAGGGTTAAAAGCATTCATGTCAATAGCATAAGCTAGACATGCTTCATACCACTTTCTAAAGAAGTTTTTAGGCTATAATAGCGGAGATAAAATTACTTAAAAAACTTCTCTCACCATTCGCTATCACCCCTCTATCCCTCTACAATTTAGAGGGTCAATTTCTTATGTTTATAGCCAATTATGGCTTGATACTTAGTCAGTCAATCCATTTCTAGTATCACATCAACTCATGAAATAGTAAATTAGTCAGATTAGCAGAAAATTGGTATTCATGCATTACTAAAGGACACTCTCCTCTTCTAACCAATCCACACTACACCCGATGTCTCTTTTGACAAGTGTTAGATGTTAGGGATCCATTTTTATCACCTATTGTGCCAGTGGCATTATTAGCTCCAGAAAGCAATCAAGGTTCACTTGTAGAGACTTGTACCAATCAATGAGATAGTGCCTAACTCTATCCCTAATACCCTGATTGAGATTGGGGCTTAAGTTGAGATGAAGACTATCCATCTCTTCTCTTGTATCATTTTTTCCATGCCATATATAGCTGCCAGTAGCACTACAAAATCTTTCTCTCTTTAGGGTTTACTATCTATATTCTTAACTCATACATTTAACCCTATCAGAAATCTCTTACATTTCTCTTCTTTTGTATAATTCAACGGTTCCACAATTTTAAATGTCCTATCTAGCTAGTACTCAACTCTAGCAATATCATCCTCCTTCCTCCCTATGTAGTTAGTAGCTTCTATTTTTTTTAGCCTTTCTAAATAGATTTTTTTATGAGGGAGCTGATGGTGGAGGTAGAGATAGATTAGCAACAACGGTATTATGTCTAAGCAAAATAACTTCCTATTGTACCAAAATAGGAAATACTTATGTCTGCTCTTAGCCAAGCACTTGTGGCTATAGCTGTAGTATAACATCACTAGGGTCCGGTACTGATGCCTTGCTTACCCCCTATATAGTTATTATTGCAAAACTAGCCACTTCCTTAGCCTCTCTTTCGGGTACCTGATTAGCCATGACTTTATTTCAAAAGGACTTACATATCAGCCTCGTGTAGTGTGATAGTTTAGGAACATAACCTTAGCCAATTGCACTCAGGTACATTACCTAGGAACATTAACCTAGGCTTTGATACCATAAAATGTGACACCCCCTATTGGATTCTCGAAGAAACCCAATAAGCCATGTACTTCTTGATAGGTTACCAATCCTGGCATTTCTTTATGGTTTATTCATTTAACTTTTACCAAATCTTTACTTTTTATTTCAACTTAACTCTAAAACTCGATCTATCTTTTTCTAGATTTAACTTAAGGTTACATAAGTCTAATGATACCACAAACAAGCATTTACAGGCTTCTTAGATTTTTTAATTACATCCAGTAGCATAACATCTATTTGGGTGACTAATCACAATTTTTAACACCTATAAAACACTTATATAAAATAATCCATATCTCCTAGACCTATCTAGTCCCACAAATATACACCTAGCATCATCATTCTATCAGTTGGCAACACAGGCCTTATGCCAGAATCAAACAATCACAGATGTAAGGCCTTAAGCTCATATACCATAAACACCATATGAATAAAGTCACATTCAAAGGACATTCCATATTATATCTACAACCTTTCTATATTATACCTATTCCCCACCTATGTTTATGAGTGCAAAACTATAAACTAGTTGTATAATAATCTTCTAACTTATCATCTAAACTTACCTGCACATATTATGAGGCTGTCCGCTGATAAAGATTACCAGTGCACTGAAATAGGTATGCTAATTATATAATACTCAGTGGTGAATTAAAGCATTTAAATCATGTCATATAAGTTATCATGCATTTATAGAGTAATAATATCCATTTATTAAATCAGGTTATTATGCCAATAATTAACAATAGATTTATCAAAATGACCATACTACCCTTGTATACCTTGATTAATTACTTATTTAGATAATGTCTCAAGATTCCATATCTTATTTATGTTCTCTATTATCAGTGATAATATTAATTAAGTCAAATGATTAAACCATTAGTTAAACATTTCTACCAAATGACCAAAATAACCCTATACTTGTCTATGCCAATTAGTTATTTATTCAGTAAGATGTAAGCAAACTATTAATTTAAGCTACTTCTAGTGATAATATTCAATAACATGGCTATCAAGCTAATAAAGTTTCATGTGAGTAAAAATTACCAAAATACCCTTTTTACCTATACCTAGCAAATTACCATGTATTTAATCATTTAAGAACATGTAATTTATAAATTTAAGCCATTTCTAATAATGATAGTCAAGGAATTGAGTTATCAAGTCAATAAAATCCATATGTGTGAAAATTACCAAAATATTCTTAAGTGCACATGCTATAGTATTATTCAGATAACTATGCCCAATTATGCAATTTTAATGATTATTATCTTTAGTTTAAATCTTATGTTGTTTAGTTAATTAATTTAATTGGCTCGACTAGAAAAACAACATTGACATATACTGAATCTAGAGGGAAATAAAATAATATACAGTGATCGACATTTTAGACCCCAATCGTTGCATTGGCCTAATCAAGTCATAGCACTAAAGGTACAAATAACAAGATGTGGTCTATCCAACAGACTAGTACAGTGGCCCTACGAGACCTTGGCTGCTGTACCAGCCTTATTTGTAGATCAAGGATATCATAAACTGGTCTGCCTAATGGACTGGTCTATTTAACTAACTAGTGTAATGGCCCTCTAAGACATATACCACTGCACTGGTATAAATCAAGTGAATAGGTTTGAAGATTAAGGATGTAACAAACTTGTTTACCTAGCAGACTGGTTTGTTTAATCGACTAATGTAGTGGGCCTCCGGCACCTACATCGCTACACTTGTAAAATTAAGGTGAATGGTATCAAGTGTGCAAAGGCACATAAGTGTTTGTCTAATAGACTAGTACAGTGGCCTAAAATATACCTAGGCCACTATACCGGCCCTATCTAAAAATTAGACAATGTAATAGCTGCTTAAATCCCTAAGTTGACCAGTTAACTTATCCAGTGGGTGTCTAAATAATGGGCCATTAACTCAATTTAGGTTTATTCCTTCATAAATTATTTTCTTATAATATTTAGAAATGAAAAATAGATAGTAATGAATTTATTTGTACAATTCAATTTTAGCTTAGTCTGGTATGGTTATAATTAGGCTGTACCGAGTAAATTCCCAATATTATTTCCAAGTATTATAATTACCAATAATTAATGTACATTATGCTTGATTTTATTCCCTAATTATTTCTCATATAATTGCCATTTACTATCTAGTGGTATTTTTGGTTCAAGTAATGGTCAAACTGGACAGTTATAGGTCATTTCGTCAAGTTCTAATAGCCAATTTTGGGTCCATTTCTTAACATTTTTTAATGCAGTTTTCATCATTATTTTCACAATGTTCATAGGCCCTAAGCCATATAATCACTAGGCCAATTCTAAGGCCAAAGCATAGGCATTAAAGCTATAATACTCAATCACAAAACATAGCCCTTAAAGGCACATTTTTAGGTCCCATTCAACATTGCATTACATTCTCATTTAAGGCCACCTTTTAAGCTATTTTAGTCAAGTTCATATCCAAAAATCATTCATTCATTCAAGGTCCCTTTTTTATACATTCAAGTATACCATGATTCCACCATGTTGATGTCAAAATATTTCCAAGCAAATTATGTCATCTTATGTCTACTATATTAAGATTTAAGGTACTTATTCATTCATCAACAAGTTATCAAAGTTTGCTTAGTATCTACATCCATATAGCTCTCAGGTATAATAATATATACAACTTAATTATGCATTTTCTTTACATTTCTTACACATTCAAACCTTTATACATGGTCTCAACATATACATGCACACACCAATGCATTTTCATGCCAATTTATAGGGCTTATACATAGCTTAGGTCTCGGCCATGATAGGATTTGCATATATTTGTGCATTACTTGATCCTAACACATGTCATAACACCATTTCATACATTATTAACCTCATATACGCGTTAATCATACCTTAAGTAATAATACACATTCATACATCACATGCCAAGCTAAATAATTTGACACATACACTAGCTAAAGCATTCAGGTACACTCACTTTACATGTCTACCCTACCATTTCCAAACCATGTACAAGCAATTCCATTACAATTTGACTCCCTAAGTGTCTTAGCCAGCAAGCATAACCTATTATCACTAAGCAAAACCTTTCATTTAAGCAAGTCCTTATTTTTTTTCCCATCATCAATTAACCATTTCCCTAAGAATTCTATTCAAGTTTAAGGACACCATTAGGTAGGCACTAGGTTAAACAATTCTAAAGCCATTTCCAGCCCTCTTTATTGAGATAAAAGAAATGCTAGAATCCACTTACTTTCCAAGGAGAACACTAGAAACCTTTGATTTCATAAGCTATCTTGCCTTCCATAGTGACTTTTCCACCTTTCTTTAAGCCTTTCCTTGCCTCAATTCACCTCAAACATAATTCACTCACATCCCCATAGATGTTAGGCACCCTAAATATCCATTTCCAGCTAAGAAATCTCAAGAAAATCCATAGGAAAGGCAAAGAACTCACCTAAAACACCATTGCTGGATAGTTTTTGTCTAAGAAACTTTGAGGAATTTTATTTAAATCTTAAAGACTCCTTTTGATGTGCTTCTACTTCCTTTAGGTCCCTAACACACTAAATTGAATTTAAGAATCAAGAAATGGCAGAATTGTCTAAAGAAAGAAGATGAAAATGGCCTTTCACCCTCTAAATTGCATCAATTCTAAGTAGAAAAGGGAGTAAATTTTTGATTCTTTGTTTTAGTGGAATTATCCAATTATCAAGCCGATTTGGCACTTGGTATGGCCTCTAAGCTATCTAGCTTGGTACAAGTAAGTCCCATGACCACCTGAACCATCTTGAAATAGCTCAATTTTTCAGTAGAACTTTAGAAATTCACTAAAATTCACACAAACCTCAAAGAATTATGTTGTTTATTTTAAAATTCATATTTTAATTCCCTCTTATGTGGTCATAAATTTTCACTGCTAAATTCCATCGATTGGATAGTTTTTAGATTGCCTTTATTTTTATGCTAATCTCAAAAATTGTGAGAATTTGCAAATGACCTCGGAATTTAAAAATTCTTTCACTAATAGACTCAGTGGAATTCTAATATTTTTGGGTTTGTCTGGGCACATCCCGGGTCATTCCTAGCCTAAAAAGTTTTTATTATGTAGATCAGTAGCTTATAGTCTGAAATGAATTATTTGTTCTATTAATTTTTTTAAATTTTGCCTTTTTCAACATTTTAAAGCCTCTTAAAATTTCACGACTAATGTCACTGCCTCGATTCTCATGTAAGTGACCCAGCACCCTAAGCACACATCTCGAACCTAATGACACTATTCATGGAGCCTTAATGCGTGGGCATTACAAAAACATTATAGTTTAGGCCTAAGACTAATTACATCTATACTAAGAGTGCCATCTATATCTATACATTTTCATAATTTAATTACATACATAAAAAAGATACCAAAATATTAGCCTTCTCTTTTGAGTTTGGATATCCCAAGGTTTAGGCTCACTCGTTCTTTTAACCTACGCATCACAAATAAAATGATGTGCTAAGCATTTTGCTTCGTGGTGAAATTGAATTAAATCATGCATTATGCCATTTTATTAGTAATTCCAATCAACATCCATATTTATTACCATATATACAATTCATGACGCATAAAATAATACATAATCATGCACTAGTTAAGTAATGACATAAAAATCACATAACTTGCATTTAATCATAATTCATGCCTTTTACTTACAAATACAGTAATGTAATTCATAAAAGAGAATTTATTATCAATCTTTCCATAACATCATCTTAATTCATTTCAATATAACATTATCATAGTATCATTATTATTTGCCCATATGATTAAAACATATGTCTTAGGGATAATGAGGGTGGACAGCTAGTATGACCTCTAAGAACACGAAGGTCCATCTACCAATGTAGGTCTGAAGATCAAACATAACATAACATAATGGCCAATATAACCATTTATAAAGCCAAAGTTCATTTACTAATGTAGATCCAAAGATCAAACATAAGTATGCCTTTGGGTCAGACTAAAAGTGGACCCATAGACTAAAAACATGAAATAGCATCGTAGTGCCCTAGCAGCTGCTATCATACCCCTAGTTAAATGGTCAACCTATACATCTAGGTTGCTAAGCATATAGGCTTTCAAACATGTTTATTTTAATTACATCAACTTAAGTAGATTAAAAGTGGCTTTTACTTGTGATAATGTCAATAAATAACCATATCAAAAACTTAGCGTAATTATCATTTAATCATGATCGTAAACATCATATTATGGTAATACCATATTCAATAGCTTACATATGCATACATGTGGCCATATAAGCTTAAATTAACATATCTAACTATAATTTCACATATCATGATCATTATCAAGAGATTTACCATGAATGACCTTTTATGCTCACTTGAGCATTTTTACATTAAGTATGGTTCATATGTCAATTTTCAGCCATTAACTCATCTTATGTACAAAATTCCTATCTTCACATATTATATACCATAAAAGGATGCTTAAGTAACTCAAATATTATCCATAATGATGCATAATCTCATACATAGACACATATTAAGTGATTAAGCATCATAAGGTCACTTAAGCCCTAAGATCACCATTTCATACATAATATGTTATTTACCATTTTTAGCATCTCTTTTTAGATGCATTTAAACCTATCACACAACTCAAAATTCTTTAGGCCATTCAGCTAAAAACTTACTCACAACAAAGCAACATATTTTTATCATTTCAACACATAATGCCATCTTCTAACACTAGTCTATTATATCTTATATTTTAAATACACAATAAATAAGCATTTTCATTTTTAGGTTAATTAGGGTTATTTAGCCACCACACTTGTAAGCACCAAAACATGTTCTTTCCATAAAATGTCATACATAGATTAATTCTCTTATCTCAACATAACCATATCA
>CANXYI012289125.1:0-12298 GCA_948208565.1 Hura crepitans | reverse complement strand
TTGAGATTAAGGGCATATGCCTTTAAGCATTATATTGTCAGTAATACCTCTCGTGACCTTTTTTCAAATGAACTTCTCAACAACGGTGTATTGTCATTTTGATCAATAATATGATAGGCGGTTACCCTATAAATGACAATGGTAAGTAATGGTATCACATAGGATGGTGAGATATCATAAGATTTACCAAAAGATGCCTATAATTCATATAAGATCCATCAAAAGATATGCATAATTCATATAAGATCTATAAAAAAATATCTATAATTCACATAAGATCCATCGACCTTTAGCTTCATTCGGTAAAAACTTTGATGACCTTAATCAAGTGATTGTTGCTTACCCTTCCTACCTAGATCTTTGGCTCTCCTAAAGCTTACTTGTCTTACTTCATTAGGATATATCCTTTTGGCATTTCAAGGTATCATTCTTAAAGGCATAGTCTATGTAGACCCTTTTTCCTTTTGCTATTGTGTTTTGTACGGACATGGTTATATACATGGCTTACATCTACTTGATAAAAGTCCATGTGGATATGCTTAGGATTGTTAAAAAGTAGTTTATGTGAACTTTGATGTCGATTTCATTTACCTTAGGGTTCCTGTAGATGTACTCACATGTTTAGGATTACTTATATTTGTAGTATCAAGAATAACATTCTTTAAGTGGTTATAAATACATCCCTTTTAAGTTATTCATGCTATCTTTCACCATGTCTCTCTCATTTGGTCATCACTTGTCTAGAATTTTGTTATTCTAAAGCATTTGCAATTTTTTTTGATTCTTACTTCCTTTTTTGCCATCAGATTCTTGAAGAAAGTGTAGATAGGTCCCAATTTTCTTTGTGCCATTATCTACCAATGGGATCTTATTTTTCATGTTTTAATATTTAATCATTAATGGATTATTCCTACCTAAGAAGTTTACTCCTATTATGAATTTTGGCATTGTTTTAGATGTTTCTCTTGCCATCCCATCTTTCGATGATAATTACTATGTATATTGTGCTTGCCTTAGAGGTTTCACCCTTAGTGGCTTAGAAGAATATTCCTAGTATAAAGATGATTTCTTCATAGGCAATTCTTGATTTCATTAGTCAGCTTTCACCTAGTTCCATGGAATGGGCAAAATATGTCCTTTTGTACTTCTTTGGTGACTAGTTAGTTGTCACTTATAATGACAAGTGGTATGATTATAAAGTGCTTTAAATTCTGACTGGAGCTTATTTTGAGAAAAATCCTTTTAGAGTTATTATGGCTGAGAGCATCCGAGGATTGGATACCTTAAAGAAAGGTGAATATAACTTTATAGCTAGAAGTCCTTTGCTTTTACAGGTCTATATCTTTGCTTAGAGAGCTTGTTTAGGTTTTCCCTCTAGCTTTTGTTTTTCTTACCATAGTTTTGCCTAGCATACTCGTAAGGGTTTTCACACTAATAGGTTTAACTAACTTTTGTTTAGGTGGTCTTTTTTGGATTTTCCAACCTAATGACCTTTTTTTTAAGATATGATTGTAAGAAAAGCTAAAGTTACTTGCTATGCCTCTAGAAAAGGTTTGGTTTAGGTATGCTCCAAATCATCATTATGAGAGAAAACCTAAGAGAAAGTTTAGCATAATAGAAATGTGGATTGTATAACTTAGTGGGTTACTAAAATTCAATAAATGTGTCATTGGTAGAAGATTTCCCACTTTTCTCTACCTTGTCATTTGGTTGGGTTCCCTTAATGGGATTAAGGTATGTAACATTTTATGTCCCTTATTGGATTTAACAATAGTTTAGTTTGACGTAATGAGGCCCCTCATAAACCTTTAGGCTTTTAAGGTGGATATTTGACACGACATTACTTATGCTCCTACCTAGACTCATAGAGACATTATTCTATGCTAAAGCATATGCCTAATTATGAATCTAGCAATACAAGTACAAATGATCATTACAAAATGGATTATTAGTACATCGACAGACAATAGGACACTTGAACTGAAGAAAAGGAATGGAGATACATTTTTTGCTTCTAAAACTACACTTAGTGAAGGAACCTCAATTTTTACTAGTAATACAGCTTCCATTTAATATACTAGTGAGTAATGTGTGGCATTTGTTAAAGTGTTGATAGTCGTCCTATAGCCCTAAATTGCAAATGACAATATTTCTACCCAATCTTTATAAGTAACCGTCATTTTCTATAAAATTTTTCTTGACATTTTTTTTATCGCTTCTACTACACCATTGGCTTAAGGCCTATAAAGGGAAGATTTATGGTGCTCAATCTAGTACTTCTATAAGAGCTATTTGGTTTCACCTTGAAACTTTACTTCATTATTTGAAATCAATTTTTGTGTTAGTTCATACCTAAAAATGATGTTTCTTTTAATAAATTTAGCCATTTGCCTTTCTCCTAATTTATTAAAAGATTTAGCTTCCACCCACTTTAAAAAGTAATCAATTGCCACTACTATAAACCTATGACCCTTACTACTAACAACCTTAATTCTCCTATTATGTTGATTCCTTATGCAGAAAATAACTACTAAGAAGACAAGCTAGTTAGTTTAATTGGTGGTAAGTGACTCAAATTGGCAAAGATGTGGCATTTATGGCATTTCTTGACAAAGTTGCAATAGTCCATTTCCATAGTCAGCATAGTAGTGCCTTAATCTCATGATCTTCTTTGCTAGGTTTCTCTCTTTTATATGCAGACCACATATACCTTCATATACTTCTGCTAGTATCTTTTAGTTTTCTATTTCATCCATACACTTGTGTTAGATAGCGTCGAAATTCTTTTTGTATACCATTTCTTAGAAGGAAATGAATTGAGTAGATAATTTTTGTATTACTTTCTTGTCCTTTTCAATTGCATGTTCTAAGTATTCCCTAGTCTCTAAATATGTTTGATTGTCATGGTAACAAGGCAAGTCACCATTCATCTCTAACTGATTCTATGTAAGTTGGAAATCTTAACTTAGTGAAGTATATTATCTTGGGCAAGTCCTTCGTGAGATCGGCTACTAACATTAGGGTTGCTAAGGCATTGGCTACCTGATTCTATTCCTTTAGAATGCAATAGAAGGTGCACCTATTAAATACCTTTGAGAAGTCTATGACAATTCTAATATACTTGTCAAGATTCTCATTTTTGAACTTATAGCTATCTTTTGCCTACTATATTACTAACATGGCATCCCCATATACATCAGCTATCTTTGCCTCCAGTTGAAATAGGATTTTGATACCATGGATGCATGCTTTATATTCAGTAACATTGTTCATAACATGAAAGTCCAACTTCCTTGCAAAGATCATTTGTTCATTTTTTAGACTGATAATTAATGCATCAGCCCTACTCTTCTTTGGTTCACTACCCCACCAAAGAAAATTTTTCATCCTTTATAGGATATTATAGCTAAGTATTCATCCATAAATTTGAACTTTTGCTCTTTGATCTCAATTGGTTGATGTGTTAGAAAGTTAGCTATTACTCACCCTTTAATAATCTTTTTAGTCACATAAGAGATATCAAACTCTTACAGTAATAAGATTTATCTCCCTATTTTGCTTATAAAGATGGCATGATCTATAGGTACATTAGAGGGTCGTGTCTAGCTACTACCTCAACTTTGTACAACTAAAATAGTGACAAAGCTTCTGGAAACCCAAATTACTCCTAAGCATATCTTCTCTACTTTTGCATACTTTTACTTCTATAGGAGTAGCTTCTTGCTTAAGTAGTATGCTGCATACTTTAGTCCAAACTCATTTGCTTGTGCAATGAGGGCCCTTATAGAGGTTTCTTCTACTGCAAGGTATAGGATTAGGGTTCCCCCTAGCTTGGGTTATTTTAGGACTAGAGGTTTGGTTAGGCATTGGTTGACAACTTCAAATGCTTTCTAGCAGTCGTCATTCCATTCATACAGTTGGCCTTTTCATAGTAGCTTAAATAGGGGTTCACAGATGGATGTGACTTTTGCTATAAACTTGCTAATATACTGTAGCTTTCCTAAGAATCCTCTAGCCTCTTTTTTTATTTGAGGAGAGGGCATTTGTAGAATTCCCTTTGCCTTGTTATGATCTACTTCTATACTATTCTTGCTAACCACAAACCTTTGCAACTTCCCTAATGTTACTTTAAAGACACTTTTTTAGCTTGAGTCTAATGTTAAATTAATATAACATTTGGAAAAACTTTTCTATTGCTTTGAAATATCCCTCCCTTTCTATGGATTTAACCATCATGTCATTTACGTAAACTTCTACCTCTTTATGCATCATGTCATGAAAGAGTTTAGTGGCCATTCTTTGGTACATTATTCCTATATTCTTTAGTCTAAATGGTATTACCTTATAGCAATAAGTTCACCATTCTATTATAAAAGTAGTTTTGCACTTATCTATTACCTTTATAAGAATCTAGTTATACCCTTAAATCCATCAATAAAAGAATACATGGCTGCCATGGCTGCACTATCCACCAACATGTTGATATGAGGCAAAGGGAAGTCATCCTTAAGGCATGCTTTATTTTGGTCACCATAGTCAATCCACATTCTAACCCTCCTATCTTTCTTTGATATGGGGACAATTTTAGCCAACCAAGTGGGAAAGACTATCTTCATGATAAACTTAGCCTCTAGTAGCTTGATGACCTCTTTATTGACCTTTTTGGCCCATTCTAGTCTCATCCTTTAGAGCTTTTGGAGACTGGAGCAATATGGTCATAGGTTAAGATGGCATGCTCAAATATCTCTCAATCGATGTTAGACATGTCTTTGTAATTCTAAATAATTATTTTCATAATTTTTTTATAATCTCTCAAATTTTTCTCTTTCCTCGATAGTAGTATCAAAACTAATTATTATATTTTTATGATGTTCATTTGTACAAAATTAAATGGGTTACTTTTAATGCAGTTAATGTCAAAGATGCTTATGTAGTAATAATTTGAATCCATACTGCCATTAAGAAATACATTATACAAATAAGCAAACTCTTTGCTCACTTTATTAGAAACACAATTGTTCACCTTAAAGAGGTTTAATAAATACAATTCATTAACAAATAATTCACTATTTAAGTTAGGCACATCTTTAATTGAAGTAGGTTAGATTTCTTCAATTGCTACAAAAGCTAGAAAGATCTCTTCATTCAATTAAACTTGCTTTAGGTCTCATAACTCCTAATCTATGACGTCTATAAAGATTTAGAACCCAAGCTTATAGTGTCCACCTATCACTATCGAATATAGAGTCCCCTCATACTTTGTCTTCTTTTGCTTCAGAAAATAATCCTCTAGCTATTCCCTTTTTGCTTTAGGCTATCTTTTAGATTTAGGTTATATCCTAACCCTTTAGTATCTTTTTGACTCTTAATCTTTAATGGCTCTGTTATCTATTAAAGGATTTTTCCTAGCCTAGCTCCTTAGAGGAATTTTATCCTTTTCATGATTTTAGACACTGTGGGGTAGACACTGCATGATAAAGCATGTGTCATGATCAAGCACGTAGCATATGGTTCACACACTACACCTAGACTATTTATTTTAATTGCATGTGTGTATTAATACATGTTTTAAATGGTTTAGATTTCTTTAGTGAGTTTTATACTCAGTGTGCCTATGTTATGGTGCGTAGGTAACAAGGATATGCAAACCAGCCTCAGTGATCATATAGTGTAGCTATACAGCGATTGAAGGGTATAGAAAGTTGTTTACTTTCTTTTATGTAGGGGTACTCATGTAATACCCTATAGGTTTTGGGTTAACATGCTTAGAGGCTACTGTGTTTGTACATATAACCTAGATGTGTTATATATAAGCTATTATGGTGTTTGTTTGGATTGTGTGTGCACTTGATAACTGTGGGCCTGAGGCCTGATGTGGTAGAATGTTAATATGTGATTATATATGTTTAATGTTGGTTAATGAATGATTGGGGGACTAGAGGGGTCTAGAGGGAGATTTTGTGAATTTGTGCTTAAAAAAGTGTTTTAACAGGTAAAAAAAATTTTGGTATACAACCGAGTAGTCGTTATGCTGCCTAATTTTTTGTGACTTATAAACTGTTTATATAAAACTTGTCTAAGTCTGTCAAACCATGTATGAACATGCTTGCAGATTAGATTCAACATGTAAGCAATATCTAATAGAATTCTAGAATAGCCCATAAGTGTTAAGGAGTTTCCTTTTAGAGCAATCCTAGGATGGGCGACTTATTTAGAAGTGCCCTGCCTATCAGGTTTCTTTAAGAATTTAGTAGGGGTGTCACATTTAGAGGTATTAGTGCCTAGGTTTAAAGTTCTTAGGTAAGCTACATGAGTTATAGAGTCTGGTGTTGGTTATGTGCTATGCTACACTACATAGAGGCTAATAAGTTTGTGATTTTTATAGTAATATGAGATTCCCAATAATCAGAGGACAAAGCAGAGGAAGTGGCCAATTATGCTCTTACTATAATATAAGGTGCAAAAAATGCAGCTACTTCTAAGCTTAGTAATGCTGTAATAAGCCACAACCTTAGGCACAGCCAAAGGTAAAGGCATCTCCAGTTTTGTTGTAGCATATAATAAATTTGTTGAGACATACCTCTGCACCAATTAGTCCACCTCTACCTCCTCCACTAGCTCTAGTACCTTCACACATATAATTAATAGTTTAGGTGTAGTGTGTGAATCATATGCCACATGGTTGATCATATAACACTCTTATATGCCAACAAAATGAAACCCATTGAATGGCTAGTTCGTGATAGGAAGGGTAGACACTACATGATTAACTTCAACCTTGACTATGATTTTGCTATATTCTTAAGGGAATTTGATTATTTTAGTGCAATGTAGATAGGACTGCTCCTAGCTTGTGAAACAAAGGTCTTCTAAGTAGAACTGAGAATATGGTTGGAACATTGATGACCATAAACTCAACTTTATCAATAATAGGCCAACCTTAACTTCAGTAGTGAAAGATCCTTCAACCTATTTTCTTGTGTCATCATAGGCTTCAATGGTAATTCTAGATGATACTAAATCTTCCTTTTTATACCTAAGCCTACCAAGATCTTAACTAGGCACACATATGATGATGAGCCATCATCTACCATAATGCACCTTATCTTTTGTCATTCATCTCGACCATAATGATTAAAGACCAATTATGTTCCCTTTTTTCTAAGGGTAGGTTACCATCTAAAAAGGTGATAAGTCTAGTCTTCCCTATCTTTATGACTTAGACTAATTCTTTAGCAGTAGTGGTAGCGAATAGTTAAAATTGTCCTAGAGCTTTAACCACTTTTTGCCTATGTGCTTAAGAGGACATTAATAGATCCTAGATGCTAATGTGGGCCTATGTCTTCTTTAGTTGTTTAAGTACCTTATTGCACTTATTTTCTTTAGCTTCAATTTATTTTTTTAGGAAGCATCCGATCATTTTTCTCAACTCTTTCCACCATTTCTTACTCAACCTTAGCCTGCTCTCTCTTATCCTCTTTGGGATCCTTATCAGAATATCTATCCCAAAAGTTCATGCTCTACCCAAGTTCACTTTTACTCTTACTATCCAAAAAGGTAGTTATAAGGATAGCTTCATTTACTATCAGCCCTTCACTTATCTCATGGTCTGATCTATAAATGTCCCTTAGTATGTATTTTTCGAGTAGTCCAAACTTAAAAAAATTTGAGGTTTAATGTTCGAGAGATAGGTTTGAGTTGGTTTCTTGGTCAGGTATCTATTTTGTGTCTATAAGATCTTATATGGTTTTCTTGAGAAGCTTGAAATTATCGGTAAGATGGCCTGTTCTTTGATGGTATGCATAGTACCAGTCATACATATGATTAGGAGGCAATAGACCATTTTGTTATTATGGTAAGAGAGGTTGCAACTTTCTTTCCTTGATAAAATTTTTTAGATACTAGGATAAGGACTTTCTTAGGTTAGAGTAGCACTTACCTTACACAGTATTCACACTCACAGTCTTGGTAGTGCCCTAGAGTTATTATTTGAATAATTATACTACTTATCCTTTTGAATCTCTTGTTCTGATAGGTTGTTTTTAGGTCAATGGCAATGTCTTTTAGCTACACCCAAGTAGTGATACCCTTGGCTGTAAACCCACTATTCTTATAGTTGTTGGAATTATGAATGAACATCTTTACCTGGTTGATGTGATAGAGCTTGTTCCTCATTCTTGGTACCTTGGCCCTCTATCTTTCAAGATAGTCAGAGAAGGTTTCACTAGGCTTTTGTCTTATTAGTCCAAGATCATTCAATGTCACCTCAATACTAGCATTATTGGAATACTACTTGCTAAATGCTCTTACATGTTCACCCAAATCTTTTTTAACCTTTCTTTTTTTTTTGTAATGATACTAATCTAAAGTTTAGTCAGTAAGAGACATGTTGAATAGGCTCACAATGAAATCCTTAAATAGTCTAGTGGCCCTTATAACAATTACATGTTGCTTCAGGTGGGTTCTAAGATCAATAGTCCCATCAAATTTTCTCAAATCATACATTTTAAATTTATAGGGAATAGTATAGTCTGGCCTTAGGTTGATATCATCTGGATCGATATCCTTACCTTTAGTAATAAGCCTACTCATAGCTTTCATCTTCGTATTTAGCTTTTTTATTTGATCATCTTTAGTTGCCTTAGGTGGAAGGACTTTGCTATAAGACTTCTTAAGTAGAGGGATGTTTTCATCTGAGACTTAATCATCATTCTCATCTAACACCTCCTTTCCTTTATGAGTGGTAGAAGTCTGGCCTACCTCTTTTTGAATATGCATACTGAACATAGGATTAGTGAAGGCTACCACCATCCTCTTCTCTATCTCTTTCATAGCCTCTAATAGCAGAGTCTTAGTGACAAATTCATCAATGAACATGGTTTTTCTCCTTGGTTGGATAGGTAGTGGACAATTACTTATAGTAAGGCACTTGCCTATTCTCTTCCACTAGGCAGTGAATGAGGGATTAATGATGGCTATCAAAACATGGAGTTAGAAAATGATGCATGAATAGTATATTAATAATATATGATGTAAATGATGCATGGAATGTATGAGATGCATATACGTGATGTAGCAAAGAAAAACACATGCAAGAAATATTCTAACCTTATTTCTTTTGCACTCATGGCAAAGCCATTTCTCTCTTAAGTCAGATTACCTAAATGTCAATAGGGGATACCTAAGTCCCATTATGGGCTTCATTTGGCCTAAATAATCTCTCATATTTAAAGCTAATGCAAAGGCAATGACACATAACATTTAAATCTTGTTTGAGGTGAACTTATGTTAAGCCCATTCTAGATAAAATGCATAATAGACTTGGCCCTACTTTAAATAAGGTTAAATTTAATAGGCCCACATAATAGTCATAATACAATTGTAAACATTTAGGGGCATACAACCTAGTGGATGTTGCAAAGCTTGACCACATAGGCTTATGGTTTGGTCATAAAGGCTTTTAAGGCTCCCATATGTAGGGGTCCCTCCTAACATGACTTTTCAATCAAGGATAATAGTGACTGGTTAGTTCATTGTTTCATATACTCAAAGGCACAAGGCTTGTGAATGATGGATATGCTTGCAATTTCTCATTCTTGAATGAAAATGGGTTTATGGTTTACAACACCATCGAAGGTAAAAAGGAACATAACTTATATAGAATGAAATGTATAGGATTGATAAAAATTAAAATATTAGAAGTTATATTATTTGGGCACTTTTGAATCCAATTCTCAGTCCCTAATGGAGTCGCCACTGCAAATTTATGTTATTTTATCATGGGTGAAGTAGTTAGTGTTTAGAGTTGATACCTAGCTATATACCAAGACCACTAATCTTTTGCCCTAAAAGGGTTTGGAATCAGATCTTATTTATGTCCCAATAGTATTCCTTTCTTTATATTCTAACATTTATCAATCCCTTTTCACACTAGCAAGCATTTTAATTTAAAAGCATTCATGTCACCTTTCATTTAAAGGAAATAAATTATAGCATTCAGAATATACAACAAGCATTAGTGTAAATGAACATCTATAAATCAAGCCATTTATTAATTATTATTTGATCTGACAACTACCCATAATTCCATAGGTGTGACACCTCCTATTGGATTCCTAAAGAAACCTAGTAAGTGGTGCGCTACCCACTAGGTCACCCATCTTGAAATTACTCTTCCGGTTTATTTATTTAACTTTACACAAAATCCTACTATTTGATTTAACTTAACTACAAATTTGGTTTTGTCTTTTTCTAAGCTTAACTTAAGGTCATCAAAGTCTAATCATACCACAAATAGACATTTACAGACTTGTTAGATTTTTACTTAAATTCGATAGCATAATGGATGTTCAGGTAACTATCCAAAATTTTGGAACTTAAAAAAAAATTTCAACAAAAATATCTCACATCTCCTAGACCCTTTTGGTCACCTAGATAGACACCTAACTTCATCTATCTATCAATTCAACAACACAAGCTTTAGGCCATAATCAAGCAATCATAAATTATAGCCTCAGGCTTATATACCATGACATCAAGTAAAGGAAACCACACATTTAAAGTAGTCTAATAATATACTTATTACAAAATAATGTCTATAACATGTATATACAAGCCACCTATACATAGGATACCCATTCCCACTTGAGTACAATGACTACAAAAGTGATACAATATGTACATAAGAACCCTTTATCAACTATCCTCAGAACTCTGGCTGCACGCTTTATGAGGCTATATCTTTGTTCTCGTTACCTGTGCACCAAAATAGGTACACTGAGTATATAGTAAACTTAGTGGTGAACTTAAGTAATTAAATCATGTCATCTAGTTTATTCATGCATATATAGAGTTAATATTATATAATCCAGGTTATTAATTCAATAATTAAATTATGTAAGTCAAATGACCAAAATACCCTTACACATGTTCATAACAAGTTACCATTCCTTTAATTATTTAAAAAAAATCATGTAAACCATGAGTTTAGACCATTTCTAATAATAATAGTCAAGTAAATGAATTATCAGTTTAATAAATGTTATACAAGTAAAATTACCAAAATATCCTTTATTGTGTATACTGATTGTTTATTCAGTTAATTACACCAAAATCTAAAAAACAATAATATATGTCATTATTAGTGTTGTATGTTATTTATTTCATTAAATTAATAGGCCCGACTAGGCAGACAACACTTCAGTACATTAGACTTAGAGGGAACTAAAATATTAGTGTAGTTATCCACATTTTGGACCTTAACCGCTGCACCAGCCTGGTAAATATCATAGAGATCAGTTGTAGACCTCCCAAATCACATAATCAAATTAATTAATTAATATAGTTTGCCTAGCACATTGGTCTATTTAACAGACTAGTGTAATGGCCCTCTAGGACCTATGCCACTATACGGCATAATTATATAAATAGCATTAATTATGTAAATTTTCATAATGGTATATCCAACAAACAAATACAATGGCCCTAATATAGACCTTGACTAGTGTATTGGCCCTGCCTAAAAATCAGACAGTGTAGCATTTGCTAAAACCCTATGTTATCTGGTTAACCTATCTAGTGGGTGCCTAATTAATGGGCCATTAATCTCAATTTATGATCATTTCCTTACTGATTAACTTCTTATAATATTATTGAATGAAAAACAAATAGATATTAATTTTAAAACACAGTTTAATTTTAGCTCGATTTAGTATTGCCATAATTATACAATACCGGGTAAATTTCCAATTCTACTTTTAGGTCTTGTGTTGACCAATATTTAATTTATATTATTCTTAGTTTTATCACATATCAAATTTCCATTCAATAGCCATTTACTGTCTAGATATATTTTTGGTTCAAGCAATGGACAATTCTGGACAGTTATAGGTCATTTCTTAACTTACAATAATCATTTTAAAGGCCAATTCACATCCTTTTTCAGTGCAGTTTTCACCAATAATTTGTTAAATTGCATAGGCCTAAAGCCCTTAAAAGACCAAACAATAGGTATACATGCCGCTTTATGCAATTACATCATAATAGCCTCTTTTTGGCACAAATTTTAGGCACATTTCAAGCCATTTCTAACTTCCCATTTAGTTCAAAGCTATATTTCATCATAAGCTAATGTTCAAGTTTATTTCTTAGGCCTTTACTTGTCTTTTTAAGATATCTGTCAAACATTCATCTCATACCATGCATAATATATACAATTAGATAAATTTTTTCAAGCCATTTATGCCATTTCATGCCCCTTATCCTAAATTTTAGGACACGTATTCATTTCATACAATTT
>CANXYI012288919.1:0-12564 GCA_948208565.1 Hura crepitans | reverse complement strand
ACCCCAAAATTCCTTTTTTTTTTTACAAAAATTTTTATTTTTTACCTCTCCCCCTCCCTCACTCTCCCCCCCCCCCCCCCCCCCCCCCCTCATTTTGTGACCAATAGACTTCATTTTTATAGGGATTCAATTACTGTGTATGTATAGTAGTCAATATAGTGTGAATCTCTCTTTTTCTACTAAAATCTATTCCTCATTAACTATCTCCAGATTTTAAAGTTGGCTAAATATTTACTTGGAGGATTAAACATTTATACACTATTTTAATTACTTTTCTATTATAGGTTTCTGCAGGTATTTATTGTATTTTTAGAGACAAAGATTTATTTGATTTTGTTGTAATGGGCCCGAGCCCACATGTAATTGATCCAATACTATGTACATTGTAATAAGAGGACTTTGGCCTTAGGCCTTTATGTATTATGCGATTTATTTGTGTTTGGACTTTCGATCCATACCCATTTATTCTTTATAGATTCCTTTTTTAATTGTTTCTCAAAATAAAAAATAATAGTAATAATGATAAAAAAAAGGGGCCCCGTGGCCCAATTAAAGAAGAATTCGAGCTTTAAGCCCAATTCATGTTGTCATTATTTAAAAGAAAAATCTAACAACCATTATTATTAATTGAACATAATAAAGTTAGGCCTCAAGCCTAATGGTTTTTGAAAATTTAGTTCTCAAACCCAATCGATAAAAAAAAAAAAAAGAACAAGCCTATTTTAAAAAGCTATCATGTATTAAACTTAAATAATGGAATTTGGACTTCGTGTTCAAATGAAAGAAATAAGGTTTCAAGTCCAATAAAAAAATGAGCATCAAGACCATTTCACTATATATATATATACTTACATGATTTATTAATTAATGATATTCGTATTGAGCTTGTATCATAAAAGATTTAATTTTCTCTTAAACTTAAGTTGGATTAGTTTTTACTTTAAAAGCTATTATGAATTAAATGACGAGAATAATAACAATAATTATTTCATCACTTTATTAGGTTAAATGTGGATAATATACTTTTTTTAAATAAAAAATAAAAAAATAATAATAATAGACGATCATGAAGCATACTAAACATTTCTCTAAGAAATTTATTAATATTTATTCCTATTTTAAACATGATTTTTACTTGGGCAAAAATCGGATATCTACACTATTCATTGATCGGGTCAACTCTAGTTGAGCGCTATATGCATTATTTATAGTCCGATGTCACTTTTCACTGAGACTATTTCTCGAACCTTATTCTTTTTACATTTTCTTATCACTTCTATGCCACATGTCTATTCCTTATCAATTCCACGTGTCTCTCCCTTTTTGGCCATCAATAGTGAATTTTCCATTTTGCCCTCAGCCTTTTAACATAATTATGATTATGCCATTTAATCATTTTTCTCTCAATTGTTTGCGCCAATTGACTCTACTCAATCTATACTTGAATTTTATTCCTTGCTTTTTCTTCTAATTCTCACTCTATCTCTATGAAAAATTGGATCGAAAATAGAGGTGTGACAACTCTTCCCCTCTTTAGAAAATTTCAACCTTGAAATTTCACTTGTATGCTCCCCTCTTTAGACCATTGCATAAGGGTTGCAAACATTGCATCCTCTATTTCAGTCTCTCTTCATATCTTACACCTCTTTGTAATATGTCCTTTGTTTACTTTCAATCACCGTTTATACCATTTTATGCTTTAATGTTTCATATGTTATCTTGATTCTCTCTTTTATTTCCTTTAATAATCTTTGCTTAGTGTCTCTATACTTTATTTCTCATATAATTGGTTTCTTCTATATTGATACATGTCATTCCTATGCATTTTTATCATTTAACCTATGACTTCGATATGTTCTATCTCTATCGGTGACTATTTATTCTTGTAATCCTTTACATTTACTTATAGTTATTGGCTAGTATTTTCATTTGACTATATTGTATTCCTTGTGCAGATTCTATATTAGCAGGTGAGTAAAACCTTTTAGGCATCCCAGCAGTAGTATAACTATGTAATGCACATGTATACACACATATGCAATTATTTCATAACCTAGAAATGCCTAAACCTAAGCTTCGATACCAATTAAAATGTACCACCCATATACCCAATCAATATACTGGTTCAGATATAGGATGCATATTTTCGATTCGATTACTATTCCTTTATCATATCATTTTTATCCTTTATTCGATTATTTGGTGTAACTATTCTATTTTACTTTTCATTCTATTAACCTGTTCACATCATTTATGTCACATAGCAAATCCGTATACAGAACAAGAAAACATTTATAACATTAAACTATGATTCGTTACAATTTTCATATACAAATTATTATTAATAACTTAACATTAAAAAAACTATTATTCAATTATGTGTGCCTTACATCAAATTTATAACATGGCCAATGCAAGAACACTTCAAAAAGTAAAGATTCTCATAGTGAACTATTTTTAATTGTACATCTCACCTGTGAACAACTTTCTTTGCTGGAACTTAATCTGCTCCTTCACTCAGCCTAATTTGTAACCTACGCATCAACAAGAAGCCAATGCGCTGAGCAATTATGCTCAATGGTGTATTATGAAATATGGATTATTACTATGTTCAGGTTACAAGTTATTTTGACAACTACACGTGAGTGTCTTATTTTGCTCTTTTTATTTTAGTGGTATTTTATGCATATAACTATTATTAGCATCTTATAATCATATTTTGACTATTACTGTGACACCTTACAAATCTAAACGAGAGATGGCACATTGTGACACCTCTTACCTGAACCACTGTCAGCTCAAATAAGAGATAACACATTAACCAATTTTGCTTGTTATGTGTGTGTATCATGAGTATTTTAGGCCCACATGTGAATAAACTAAGCATTATGTACATAAACATGCAAAACATATTATTCTGTTTAGATGGAAATCCAACAGCATAACGACTGCATGGTGTCATGTCCTAAATAAACCTTCATAAAATAGCACTTCTATAACATTCACCATCTCAAATCATCATATTGGATCCTTTAGATCCCTCAATATTATCATTATTATCATATCTCGGGACACTAATGACCTCATAATCACAGTATCAATAACAATCTCACTATCATCATATTTTAGGTTCACATCACAAACTTGTTATGTACTACTGATATATGTCTATTTAATTTACATAACTAGTGTATTTGCATACAATATACATACATGTGACTAGACTAAGCCCATACCCTCTATTTACATATGATTGCCAACTACCTTAATGTATATCACACTAAAAGGTACAAAATGTATACCAAAACTTGAAGCCAGCTGTACTGCGCTGTTGCACTGAGGCTAGATTAAAGTTGTCTATCTACAACCTATGTATTGAAAACACAATGTGCTAAGCATAAAGCTTAGTGGTGTATTCAATAAAATATGCTCACATATGTATACACTCATGCCAAGCATGTATATCAAGCATTGAAACATGTCATGTGACAACTGTACACTTTGCCAAACCTATTGTGTTACACATTTAGCCATTTTATGTCATTATTATATTACCACAATTCATTAGTCCATTTTATGTTGCTTATTTATCACAATTTACCACTTATGTTTACAATTAATTTTCAATCTTTACTTGCCATCATTATATTTTATATTTATTAAACAATTCACGTAACTCATTAATGCTAAGAATCATTATCCAGTTTATTTAGTCCATTTAAACCATAATCATTAACTAGTTCACATAGTACATATATCACACATTGCCATTTGCTAGCCCATATCTGATAGACACAAATTCCAATACCAAATATTAGGATCATGATGTGTAATGGCCCATATTTTGGACCTCATGATTGTTACACCAGCATACCATGCCAATGTAAGTGTGCAGTGGTCCTGTTGAACCTCCTAGCAGCCACACTCACTTTATATTATGTGCAGTGGTTCTATTGGATCTCCCAGAAGCTGCACCCACTTTTATATCAGTATCAACAATATCAATATGTGCAGCAGTCCTGTTGAACCTCTTGGCAACTGCACCCACTTAGAATTATATATAATGGTTTTGTTAGACCTTCTAGCGGCTGCACTCGCTTTTATATCTATATCATCAATATCAATATGTGCATGTAAATGACACCAAATTGTCCTAACAGTTGCTACATCCCCTAGTTAATCGGTCAACCTATCTAGCAAGTTGTCTAACACATATGGGTTATCAACATTTTCACTCTAGTCATATCTCATTTCATATCTTATACACATATTTCATGTCTAATTCCAGTCATATATTTATCACAGACAATGTCATATCAATGTTATCAGTGCCTTTGCTCAGTTTGCATTTATGATAATTTCATATTACTCATCTCATAACACATTTTTCATTATACACGTTTATCAATTGCCATTATATATTGTCATTACAAGTAGCCACTTCACATCATTTTTCTCATAATACCATTTCCATTATGTACATTACCACTTACCATTAAACATTAACAATTCATATATCAACATAAAATATGCCTCACACATTCCATCATGTAACATACATATGTTTCATGTTCCACATTTCCATCAACATACACATTCACTAATGTACGTAACTAATACACGTTATGCCAATACTTTTAAGCCTAATACATTATCTTTACACCAATTATTCCATAATTTCAATAATTCCAACTATATCCCCACTATACCTACCATTCGACCACTATTCATTTTTTGTCATTAAAATTTCTTTTCAACCCAAATTATATTCATATTAGTTAATTTCCATGCCATAAACCCTAACATACCCTAATTTCCATTTTAGGTTTATACTAACCCCGCACCATACACACATTCACTCACATATTTTATCAAATACACTTACAAAGCTATTATTTGGTGTCCCGAGTAGCACTTTACAGCTTCTCTTTGCCTTTATCCTTGTTCTCCTCCAAGTTCTGTAAATTTCATAATAGAAAATTTATTAAAAAAATTCCTATGAAGGTCTATACAACTCCAAATTCAAAAATAACACTAGAATCATCAACTAGAGCACCCCTAATTACCTTGAAAAATGCTAGGGTTTAAATTTAATTACCTCAATTTAGGGGTTTGAAACCCTAAATGTTTAAAGTATTCTTTTTGCACCAAGAAGCCTTTTTCTTGCAAAATTGCCACCAAAATTAGATTCTATGAGTGATGTAAATTATTTTTGGTGTAAAAAAATGGAAGTTTTCATGAAGATTTAGTGGAGTTGTGAAGAAAAAAGGGAGAGGAGAGAAAGAAGAACATGGCATCGCCTCTAGAGGAAAATGAGGGGAGAAGATGGTGTCATGATCAAGTTTACACATATTCACAATATATATTAAGACCATGGATGGCTATGATCTTGCCACCTAGCTATCTGACAACCCAAATTAATTATATTTATGTTTTAAGTTTCAAAAATATGATTTTAATGTTTGAGGTTTCCAAAAATACTCCTTTACACATTAAAAATTATAGAAATTCCCAATTTAGGGACCCTTAAAATCTCGAGTTCAAAAGCCAATGAGAACTCAGTTAATTAACCAATCGTGTTTTCAAGAAATTCAAATAAAATACTGATTCATGCCAAAAAAAATTCTAATTTCAATACCATTAGATTATTTGAAAATTTTGACCTTTAGGTCATGCTATTTCTAAGTTAGTCTAAGCACATCCTAACCAATTTACAACTCGATATAGACTAAGGTCACTATTCACTAGATATCGATGTGAAAAATTTTATTAGTTCAGTGGTTACTTCAAATAACTTTGTTTTCATCATTATTTTGTCCATCACAGTTCTATAACTAGTACTCTATCTCGATCACCTCAGTGTGACCTGGTTGCTCGGTAAATACTATTCATGCCTTGAAAGTACTATTTATAAAATTAGAATTTTCAAGCATTAAAATTACTATTGAGCTGGTTCTTTTATTCTTCTTACTGGTATTTTTATTGTATTTCTTGTATCTATACTTTTCATTTACCCCACTCTCAATTTATCGCTTATATAGGTTATATTACGTTCGTCCTGTACTGTTATGATGGATTTCTGCTCTAATTACTTTATATTTATCTTACTTTTACTATTTACTATGCTTTTTACTATACATCTATCTTGTATTACAATTTAATATATTAATTCTATACTTACTCGATATATTCACTTTATACACTTTCTTTTAATTCTTATATTTTTACCTATGCGTATAATTTAACATTATTCATGTACATCATTATTCATATTAAATTAACTATATAGTTATTATACTTTTTTTTACTATATCTTGTACATCATTTAGCAATTACATGTACTTATATTTATGTACTAATGTCTTATATGACCTCTTTTATGTGCTTTTTACTTGTATTCTTTTGTTTGGTAAATTCCTATATTGTGGCTTTTGTTTGATATTTTTTCATATACCTTATTCACCTTTTTGTTATTGTTCTATATAACTTTTACTCTTTTAAACTCAATAAGATTTCATTTACCTTTAACTTTTCTATAACTCTTATAATCTAGTTTTAATTTCTATTTACTTATACTTTATTCAAATGTAACGGTCATTTATACCTTTTTATTCTTGTGTTCATGTACATGTATAAACATTCTAATAATTAATTTCATTTTTAACATCACCATTCAAATTTTGATTATAATTGTGTCTCATATACGATTATAGTCTATGCTCGGTTATTCATGTAATCATATTTATAATATTTTAATAAAATTTAATTTAATTCATCTGCATAACTTTAGTTCCTGTAGTACCCCTGTTTGAATTCAAATACTATAATTTCTTTTCTGTTTATACTATTTGTGTACACTTTATTTTTACTGTCTTTGTTGATTATCTTATACATTTCCATATTACTGTTGCCTTTGATAATCCTATAACAGTATTCCATGCTAGGATAACGGGACATGTAATGGTGTCATATGAGACTAGTACTCTTTATACTAATGGTAGGCACAGAACTACTACACAGTAGGCACTCCAAAGGTGTGATACGGTATGCACTGAAGTGCTAAACAATAGGCATTGAAGCGCAATATGGTAGGCTACAGCTATAACAATAGGTTTTTAGTTGACTGATCAACCCATCCTATGCTATATAATCTATGTAGGATATCGGGGCGTTTGATGATTATATCTCTTATTATTTTGCTTTAGTATAACTGTATTTGTTTCAATATATAATATTTATCGGTAATTATTTACTTCTTCATATAGTGTACGATGAATTCCTATAGTTATTAAAATCGAACCGGTTCAACTAGGAATCAACAACAGATCTAATCCGGTTCAATATAAAAATCGAAAGTGATAAAAAAATCGGATTGAACCGGGAAAAATCCAGTTAAACCAGGAATCAAAACTGGGTTGAACCAGAAAATTTATAATTTTAGCCTTGTTTTTTCATTTTTTGTTACATTATTTTAGACCTATAATTTTTTTTAGTATTTTTTAAGTTATTTTTATGATCTAAAAGTAATTTAAGAATATTAATAATAAAATTT
This sequence comes from Hura crepitans, assembly GCA_948208565.1. Classification (NCBI taxonomy): domain Eukaryota; kingdom Viridiplantae; phylum Streptophyta; class Magnoliopsida; order Malpighiales; family Euphorbiaceae; genus Hura; species Hura crepitans. The sequence continues at coordinate 5,012 of CANXYI012288919.1, read as the reverse complement.
GCTCAATTAATTATATTTTAATTGATCAATAATTAGATCATTTTAACTATAATTATTTTAATAAATTTATTTAATTAAAAAATCATAAAAAAATTATATTGCATGGAACTGAAACATATTAATTGTTTCATTGAACTTTTTTCTAAATTTTATCATATAAATAAATTTTAATACTTCCACTTTATAATAAATTTTTATATTACTATTGTTAAATTTATCTTATATATACTAATTATTTACTCATTTTATTATTTTTATACAATTTATTTAATATAACATTGTCAATATTATATTATTAAATTTTTTATAAATAATTTTATTTAAAAAGTAAAAAATTCAGTTCAATCCAGTCAAACTATGACCCAATTGGTTATGCGATTTGGTTCTGATAACATTGTGAATTCCCTATAGTGTTTATACCGCTACGGTAAATTACCTGTAGTGTTTATATCAACACGGCACCATTTATTCGATATACTATCAAATCTGTAAGCATATATCAATAAAATTAAACATACACATATATAATAAGAAAATTCAAATGCATACATATTTTCTCATATAAAGAATACAATCGATTCATAAATATTTCATATTACATATACATAAAATCATTTTTGTGATTAACTTTGAAAATTTATCCTATATCGCTCTATTCAGTTCTTTTTCCTTTTCATCCATATAATTTCTTAATTTTTGACTTATAACTATATATCTATTTTATTCTATATTTTCTTATAATTTCTATAAACTTTTATATTCATATCTTTATTAATTCTTATACTATATGTATACTTACTATCTGTATAACCTTTAATTCAATTCCTTTTTAACTTTATAATTTCGTTCTTTTATTTCGTTACATATAATACTAGATAACATTTCTTCTATTCTTTTATAGTTCTTCACTCTTTCATTTTATTTCTATTTATATCCCTTCATATGCTATTAATGCTTTATTTCAATAAATCTTTCTTTATTTCTAATTTCTAAATATTTATACTATTATTTTATAATCACATTCATTTATATAAATTTTTATTTATTGATTATATACTTATATCCTTGCCTTTTTATATCTCACTTCTTTATCATATAACCCCCTTATTTTATTTTAATTACTATAATCCTTTATTTATATACATATCTTTTTCCATTTATCCTATACATTTTTCTTTATTTTATTTACTTTATATTTTACTAATACATCTCTCTCATCTCATATATTTAACTATTTACATATACTTAAATCACCCTATTTATTATTAAAAATTATTTTGATCATTTCAACATATTATTCTATTTTTTTGTACTTATGTATATTTTAAATTATAAATTATCATCACATATAAACATATTAACTCTATCCTTTTAAACAACATTTACAATTCTATATAATTACTTTTACTTTATTTTTAAAAATACAATTTCGCTTATTTACTTATTTATTCTCTAAATTAGCTATCTAATCAACGTATAACACTTTTCTCTAGAAACTCTTATTAATTATGTCCTTTTTATCATATTCATATGGGCTTACATTTCTTTTTTTTTTTCATTCATTATATTTCATTTTCTATTCAATGCCTTTGTAATACCTAATTGGTTTCTTTATTATTTTTTCAATGGAAAATTTAAACTCACATCTAACTCTTTATAAACATTATTTTATCCGTATGTGATTTTCAACCCTAAAGTACTTTTCCTTTAAAACCATCATTTTTCAACTACATACACATATTATACACTAATTTCTCATTTTAGAATCTAATATTCATAACCATTTAAGTCCATATCAATTAATTCCTTCATATACAAGTTTCAGTTTCTCTTTCAAAATTCACATAAAAATCATTCAATTTTTCTTTTCATATAGTTAATTAATTATTGTTCATTAAATTTTGGCTATCTAAAAGAATAACACTAATTAAAAATCAACATACTTTAGATTTCTTTCTTTCTCTATATTTCGACCTATGATGGAATTATAGGTTCAAGCCTTTTTCTTTCTTGATTTTCTCATTTCTAGACACATCAACATAAATCTAATAATAACTTCCATCTATCCATTGCGACAACTCAATGGAAACATGAAAAATCATAAGTTACATAGCATATAATCATGCCTAAACCATAATTTAAAATACACATACCTTGCATGTAAGCCCTAATCCATCTTTTTCTCTTCAATCTCTCTTTCATCACCTTTCTCCATCATTAATCCTATATGTTCTCCATCTTCCATAACCATTTTTGTCACATAAAAAGCCATTAAAATCATCATTATACACATATTCTCAACATAATTACATAAATTATAACCTCAACCTCAAATAATCTCATATAAATCACTTGGTTAAAAATCAACTTACCCACATTTGAATGTCTTCAATACTCATCTTCCATCTCCTTTATTCCCCTAAATTCATCTCCCATCTCATATCCTTGAAGTGTTATTGAATTATTTTAAGGTAGACTTTCATTTTGGTGTAAAATTTTAAGGTGTAATGAAAGGTTACATAAAGAGTTTTTTTTTTCAAAGGACAAAGGAGTAGGAAATTCAATCACCAAAGGGGATTGGAACACATTTTTTAGGCTAAAAATCCTTTAAAATATTTATATTATTTTCACTTATATATTTAAATTCAATGGCTAGGATTAAATTTTAGAAATCACACTTAGATGGCCATGATTAAGCACAAGTGTGCACCCTCATTAATTATTGATGTCATATTTATCATTTATGACATCTTTGGGGTACACTTGAATGGCCTAGATTCACTTGGTACTATGCAATTCAAGGGTAGAAAACAATCCCTACAAAAATCCAATTATTCTTTCTCAAAAATATTCATTTATTGAATTTATTTCTCCAATTTTTTTAATAGTTCTTATGTCGTGAAAATTTGGGTAATATGATTTTCATATTTCTCATATTATTTTAGCATCAGGATATACCACTTTCAAATTTTTTGAGCATTTTTTTTAATTTTTGGTTCAGCTCTGAATGGTTTACTATTCATGCCCGACTATAATCTAGATTTCATTTTTGATTTTTAACCTCTTATCTGACTTTAAATGCTCCTTAAATTACACCATTAGTCATCTCATATTTTATACTATTCATTGGTCGGGTCAACTCCAGTCAAGCCCGAGATGCATTATTCATAGCCTAGTGTTACTATTTATTGGGACCATTTCCTGAACCTTATTCTTTTCATATTTTCTCATCACTCCTATGCTACATGTCTATTCCTTATCACTTCCATGTCTCTCTCTCTTCTTGTTGGTCACTAATAGTGAATTTTCCATTTTGCCCTTGACTTTTTAACATAATTATGATTATGCCCTTTAGTCATTTTTCGCTCAGTTGTTCACGCCAACTGACTCTACTCAATTCATACTTTAATTTTATTCCCCTTTTTTTCTTCTAATTCTTATTGTCCTTATGAAAAACTAGACCAAAAGTCAGGGGCATGACACACGTCATCCAAAACAACCAAGGAGCTCTAAGTCTCCATTCAAAGTTTAGATTCTAATTTGGTATACAATCATTAACAACATCATAGCTAGAAAATGAAAACCCAAATATTTACCCTCAATTGCTCCACATTTAGAGATTGTGATAGAGTTAGAAAAAAGTCGATTTTAGAACTCGCCTATGGTGAAAACACAGTGAATGTGAAAACTTCAATTTTTGAGTACGCAAATATAAACAAATTAGCATTTATCAATTATCAACCATTAATAACAAAAAGAAAAAACTTGATCCCAAAAGCAATTAAAAGAAATTCATAAAAAAAGCCTCATCCAATAGAATATAGTACATAGTTCAACACACAGTTGTATAAAATTATAACAAGAACTCCTAATTTGATCATGTCTACAAACTTTATTAACCAAGCAATTTTCCTATAACCACCAATGCCAGAAATCCCAATAACCCCAAATCATCTCTTATTGAAACACCCAATAATAATGATAATGATGATGATGGTGATGAATAAAAAGATTAAAGATAGAATTTTACCTAGATGAGAAGTGGACCATTGGATGGATGGTAAGCAGGTGATCTTAACCATCCATTTAAATCATATATAAGGAGAAAAGAACAGTAGAAAGGAAAGAAAAACAAAATGTTCATCTCCCTTTCCACTACTCTGAAGGATATAGACATCCAAATTCTCTTCTACTCAATGTCTTATCAAGGTAAAATGATTCCCTTCATCATATATTCTATTCCCCATGTAATTATTGCCTATTGATGTGTAATTTTAGGTTTATTCTTTGTATTGTTTATTGCCTTTGAATTGAGAAGTACAAGAGGATAGTTAAAATAGAAAATCAAAAGGAAAATGAATGATTGAGGGCTAAATTCAATTCATAACTATGCTTTATAGAGATTTAAGTATGTACATAGATTAATCCTTAAATTTTTTACCGAAATTTTTATGTGAAATTGGGTGTTAGATCATAAACTAAAATTCTGCATGAATTTGATGTTAATTGACTGATTTTTTATGCCATTGTTGTGTGATTATTGATGAGAAAATTGTACATGATGTCTATAAATAAATTGGGGTTGAAATTTAGGTGTTTTGGATTGAAAAAATTGGGTTTTTACTATTGAATTTCATATAAAAATTAGGGTTTTTCATAAAAAAAAATTTGAAGGAGTCAAGATTGTGACCTTTTAGGGAATTTGGCGCACAGTTACTAGAATATCACGAGCCTCACGACTATGACTCTCAACAATTCTAGCAAGATAAGGCTTTTAACATGAAAAATAAAATGGCTTTTCAAAGAAATTGTTCATGCAACCTAAACTAAGATTTGTATTTTAGTGCATTCTTACATGATTTTCATGGGAATTAATTGATAATTCATAATGCCATTGAGCAAAATATTGTGAATCAAAGTGTCATACATACATACATACATACATACATACATACATACATACATACATACATATATATATATATACATATATATATATATATATATATATA
>CANXYI012288844.1:0-12893 GCA_948208565.1 Hura crepitans | reverse complement strand
GTGAGATTAATGTGACCTAACCTTAGGAAATACTATTCATGTCTTGGGAATCACTATTCATAGCATCGGGATTTTTTGGGCATTACATTTCTTTCCCTCTTAAAGGAAATTTCGTCTTTAAAGTTACCTGGTTCAAATAATTGAGGGAACTGCTACTTCATCTATGCTTCTATTTCCTATGTGGCTTTTTCTATTCCATGGTGTCTCTAGAGAACTTTTGCTAATAGCACTATCTTATTCCCCATCTTTTTTACTTCTTTAGTCAAGATCTTTACAAGTTCTTCTTTATAAGATAGGTCTGGGCTAATCTCAACTTCTTCTATTGATAGCATATGTGTAGGATCCGATCTGTACCTTCAAAGTATGGACACATGGAAAACGTCATGTATCTACTAAAGTTTAGGAGGTAAAGCTAGTCTGTAAGCCATTAGTCCTACATGTTTTGTCACTTTGTATAAGCCAATAAACCTCGGACTTAACTTGCTTTTCTTGCCAAACCACAGAACCTTCTTCCAAAGTGAAAACTTGAGAATACTTTGTTTTCCACTTTGTACTAAACATATTTTCTCTTTAGATTAGCACACAACTTCTATCTATTAGAAGTTGCTTTCAATCTATCTTTGATGATACTCACTTTCTCCTTTACATCTTTAATTATGTCTAGTCCCATAAGCTTAGTTTCACTTAGCTTGTTTTAGCACAAAAGGAGTTCTACACTTCCTTTTGTATAAAGCCTTATTAAGAGCTATACCTAAACTTGCTTGATGGCTATTGTTTTAAGAAAACTCTGCCAATGACAAATAGTGATCCCAACTACCTTTAAACTCAATAGCACAACTCCTCAACATATCTTTCAAGACCTAATAACTATACTTAACATTAAAATCACTCAAGTAAAAGTTACTTGAATGACTCTTTCTGACTGACCATCAATTTGAAGATGAAATGCCATACTAAAGCTTAATTAAGTACCCAAAGCATCATGAAGTTTCTTCTAAAACCTTAGATCCTGATTCGATATGATTAAAGACAACACTCCATACAATTTGACGATCTCATCAATGTATAACTTAGCAATCTTCTTCAAAGAGTAATCCATCCTCACTGGTATGAAACAAGCAGTCTTGGTCAAATGATCTACCATAACCCATACTGAATCACATCTACTCCTTGTTATAGGTAACCCAACAACAAAATCCATAGTGACCCTACCCCATTTTTATTATGGAATTGCTATAGGATGAAGCAATCTAGATGGAACTTGGTGCTTTACCTTCACTTACTGACAAGTAAGGCACTTGGTCACAAACTTTGATATATCCCTCTTCATACTAAACCACCAATAAGATATCTTTAAATCCTGATACATTTTGGTGCTACTAGGTTGCATAGCATAAAGAGCACTATGAGCCTCTTACAAAATCTATTTCTTCAGCTTTTCCACATCTGGCATGCATAACCTATCGTGGTGTATGAACAATCATCACTCTTGATCTCATACTTAGTAAGCTTCACCTCTTGAATATCACTTATCACACTTATCAAGCTATGATCATCTTTTTGAGAATCCTTAACTTGCTGTAGCAAATTGGGCTTTACTTGCATCTTTACCAATAAAACATCATCTCTCATAATCTATAATTTGACATTTATGGCTCTCAAAGCTGCCATGAACTTCCTGTTAAGAGCATCTACCACTATATTAGCCTTTTCATGATGATAATCAATCAAATAGTCATAATCTTTGATCAATTCTATCTATCACCTCTGTCTCAAGTTTAGCTCTTTCTGTGTAAGAAGATACTTTAGACTCTTATGGTCGGTATAGACATAATAATTCTCTCTATAGAGATAGTGTTTCCATATCTTTAGAGCAAACATAATAGTGTAAGCTCTAAATTATGATTAGGGTAGTTCTTCTCATGTGGCTTCAGCTATCTCAAAGCATAAGCAACAACCTTGCCTTTTTGCATCGAAACACAACCTAACTCATTATGAGATGCACTATAGATGGTGAAATCCTTCCGAAAAACTAGCTGCATTAGAATCGCAGCTTTTATCAATATCACTTTAAGCTTATCAAAACTCTCTTAACATTGGCCATCCCAAACACACTTAATATCTTTCCTCAATAATTGAGTTATAAGTGCTACGATCGAAGAGAAACTATTGACAAACTGTTTATAATACCCTGCCAAACCAAGGAAACTCTTGATCTCTATGGTGTTCTTGGGTAGCTTCCATTCCATAATTGCCTTAATCTTACTAGGATCAACCTAAATACCTTCTGCAGAGGCTATGTGTCTAAGAAAAGACACTTCACTTAACCAAAACTCACACTTGTTCAACTTAGCATATAGATTCTCATCTCTTAAAACTTAAAGAACTGTTCTCAAATATTATTCATGATCTTTTTTACTCTTAGAGTAAATAAAGATATCATTTATGAAGGCCACCACAAACTGGTCTAAGAAAGGATAAAACACATGTTTCATCAGATCCATAAAAGGTGATGGAGCATTGGTAAGCCTAAATGGCATTACTGAGAACTCATAATGCCTATATCTCATTCTAAAAGCATTCTTCACCTCATTATATTCTTTAACTCTTAATTGATAATATCCGAATCTCATATCAATCTTGGAAAACACTTCAACTCCTCTAAGCTAATCAAATAAGTTATCTATTTATGGCAAAGGATACTTATTCTTGATGGTCACTTAGTTCAGCTGTCTGTAATCCACATACAACCAAAGAGAACCATCATTCTTCTTCACAAACAACATCAATGCTCCCCATGGTCATACACATGGTCTTATAAAAGCCTTATCAAGTAACTCTTGCAATTGAAGTTTTAACTCCTTTAACTCTACTGGAGCTATCCGATAGAGAGCTATTGATACTAGAGCAGTGCTAGGTAAAACCTCAATACTAAACTTGAGTTCCCGTTAAGGTGGCAAACCAGGTAGATCTTTAGGAAAAACATCTACTTACTCTGACACCATTGGTATAGAACTAGCATCTAACTCTCTTTTGTGGATATCACACATATAAGCCAAGAAAGCTTGACAACCCTTCCTTAACAATCGTCTTACTATAATTGCCAAGATAACATTGGATAAAACATCTGTAACTTTAAGAGATAGCCTTTTCTGCTTGTTGTTTACAATGGCTTGATACTTGGACAACCAATTCATACCCAATATCAAGTGACACTTATTAAAAGGCAACTTGATAAGATCAACCAAAAAAAACTTGTGGCCTTGCACCATTAAGGGACACTTTTTATAAACATTGTTAACTAAGACATGCTAGCCTATTGGGTTGCTAACCATAATCTTTAGGTCAAGAAACTCTGAAGCTAACCCTCAGTTTTATGCTCATGCTATATATATATAAGAGTGTGTAGACCATGGATCTATCAAAGCTAAAGTAGGAGAATCAAAGAGAAGAAAAGTACTAGCAATGATGTCTGGCAAGTCAGCCTCCTCCCTGGCTCTAATAGCATATTGCCTGGTAAGAGCCCTGTGCTCAACTCTAAACTCTAGTTGATTTCTTTATGCTCCTTTGTCTCCATGATCTCTCTTTTGGCCTTTGGTAGAAATTGGTGTAGATCCCTATCCGTTATCAGATCTCTTTAGATAATCTCTGCAGTAATGATCTAGTGACCTACATGTAAAGCACACACTCATATTTAACTTCCAACACTCCCTTCAGTGTCTCTTATGGCAAGTCTGACACTGAGTAACTAAACACTCTTGGTTATAGACACTAGAGTACTAGCAGCCTGAGATTATTGTTATTCAGCCTTGCTCTTATTCCCCTGATCTATCTTCTAAGACTAACCTTGTCTTTGTGTCTATTGTAGTGCCCTAGTCTAATATCTCTTAAACTTTTTCCCTATCTATTGAGCTGTACTAAAAGCTTTTTGACCCTGAGATTGCTTGTCTTGATAAAACTTTCTCTTTTCCTTTTGTACCCCCTTAATAGATTGGCAGACAGATACTAACTCTAGGAAGTCTCAGATCTTCATTAGAACCACCTATGACTTAATATCACATACAAGCCTTTCTCAAAATTTTTACACTTATCTACCTCAATAACTATGGTCTCCTTGGCATAAGGATTGAGCATGGTAAAATCTTTCTCATATTCTCTAATGGACCTTTGCTCTTACTTCAGATGCATAAACTATTGTCTTCTTTCATCCAGGTAATTCTCTATAATGTACTTTTTATGGAACTCTATCAAAAAAAGTTCGATGTTAGCTTTTCCTCTGTCTTGTGCTCTGCCAAGTCTTTCCACCACTTAGATGCCTCTTCTGGTAAGAGTGATGTGGCATATATAACCTTCTCTTATAGGGGTGTATCTCATTTGCTTCATGATCTTCTCTGTCCGTTCCAACCAGTGCTCTACCTTACCAGGCTCTACAATGCCCTCACTCTTGAAGTCTTTCACTCCCATCTTCTTAACTCTCTCAAGATAAGTCTTCTAAAAAGCTAATGGTACTTCAAGCTGCTGTGTTAGTGAGAGAGGTGCAACTGTTATAGCCTATCTCAGAAGCTATAACATCTCCTATGAAAATACTGGTGGTACTAGTGCCATTGATGATACTTGTCTTATTACTACTAGAAATAGATGTAACCCTAATAGCCTCTAATGCTACAGTCATAGGAGTATGACTCTCGACTTCCTCATCACTGTATGGTGCCGAAGCACTCATCTTATCTATAAGAAAGAGAATAATTTGTAAGCCTTAATATCATAAACTATGAGATGTATAAACTTAATCCTAAAGCATTCATTTTTTGACTAGGAATGCCTAAACTAGAACTTTGATACTAACAAATGTGACACCCCTTATTTGATCTGGTCGCTAGACCCGAATAAGGAATGCACACATAAACACATTATCTGAACTCTTATCAAAACTTAACTCATTAAAACATAATTTTAAATCTTGTTAAGAAAATAAATCTTTATAAAAATACGGGTTAATAAAAACTTTTCAAAATTATAGGTTCAATTCATAATTGGGAATTTTCGTGCTAAAAATTTGGTAGTATAATAGCTATACCAGGACACTAACCCAAATGTAAATACTAACCTACATAATAAAACACACTTCTATAAACATTTTCAACTCAATCCATAACTCTTGTGATCCTCTTGATCACCCCGATTAATCAATATCTCAGCAACACAAACCATGCATCAATAATAATAACATACAAACAAAACAGTTGAAAACTAGCTTTAAATAAGTTACAGACATTTGAAATCCTAAAATTGACATTTACATTTAGCTTAGGCCTATTTTTCCCAAAATTACATCATATAAGTGCTTTACAACTATACATTATCATAACTTAGATATATGTACCATAAATATACCAAAAGAATCACCTTTTTTTGATAATTTTGATAATCTGAGGCTGTGGCTCAAGCTGTCTCATTACCTATGCATTACAAAGACATACGATGTGCTAGGCAATATCTTAGTGGTGTAATTGATATAACTTATGTAATTGTGCCATACAAAATCATAAATTAACATATGAATATAGATATTCAAATTATTACATGATATGCAACTTTAAACATAACATGCATATATGCGATAATATGGCACGAATAATAAACATAACGTATCATAAAGCCATGAAACTTACATAATGTCATACATCATTTATATTGTCATACATTATGCAAAGCATATTAATTCTTCATTAATATCCATTTATTAAGCCCATACTCAAGGAAACATATACACTATGGATAACGGTATATCGATAGACCATTTAAGCCCTTGAAACCATGTAGGCCTTACAAACATCAGACTTGAAGGTTAATAAATAGATCTGAAGATTGAATGAATTAGACCCGTAGGTCATAAATAATCATAAGACCCAGAGGTCAAACATAGGGTAGGCTAGCACGACCTCTATGAACCCTATAGTCCATCTTTCAATGTAGTTTTAAAGATAAGAATAATAGACCCGAAGGCTATGTAAAAACTCAAAGGTCAATGCATCGTAACCTAAAGGCTACAAAAGAACCTGCCAGTTCACACATCATAATCTGAAGGCTATGAAGGTACCGAAGTACCCTAGCAGCTACTATCACCCCTAACTAACCAGTTAACCTATCCGACTAGATTGTTTACTTGTATGGGCTACTAATCACTTTATTTTTAGTTTCACCTCATTAATATAACTTAATAACTTTTATTTAAATTGGTTTGGAAAACTAAAGACCAAATCGAGTAATTGTGTCATCTCTTGATTTTTCATAGCCATTATCTCTCATTAACATGATCATGTATTATATGTCATAAAAATTCCATGTTAAAGCCATATTTTAACATAAGCTCATAAAAATGCATTCTATCATATTCTTTCATCATAAGGTACATTATGTATCCATTTATTCATATAACGTATCATTTATTATCACAATGCCTTATCACCATGTAACATCCTATTATGTCAAATTTATCCCATATTATGCCTTAACACACTAAGGCCATTAATGTTAAACCATTCGGCCATAACACCATACGCATACACAATTGTGCATTTTCTCATATATCATATCCATTTTACATGTACATAATTAACAATATTAATTTCATTCCATACATCATTCATTCTATGGATTATTTGGAACACCCACACTTATGATTTCACATAAGCCATTCGACTAAGCCACTATCCATACATAAAAATTACATTCTTTCAGATTATGCATAACATCTCAATTCTTCACACCTATTATCGTTCATGTGTTTATGTGTCTTCCATAACATGCATAATATCAAGCATATAAATACACATGCATGTCATAAAGCCATTCAACCATTAAGTTTCCATACACCAATATCCATGATTCGTTCATGTTACACATATTATCTCATGTCTTTCAATCATATGAATCCATTTATTAACATAAAACATCTATATCATGCATATTTAGGACATACACACACATACATGCATTATGGCCATCAGCCATAACACTCCATAAACCATCCATATGTATTTCAACCATATTAATTACATCAATACACATTTGTAATGCCAATTAACATGATTAAATCCCATAAATACTCATAATTAATCAATTGAACATAATTATACTTAATTATATAATATGGACATATTAGGGCATAGACAATTTCACACAAATTATTTCAATTTCACTTACTTTTGATGTTAAAATACACCTATAAGGACCATCTAGACCTTTTCCTTGCTTTTACTCCATAATTTATCTGGTTCCTTAATTGTCCATAATAGATTCAATATGTAAAAATTTGTATAAAATCAACTGGATACTAAAATGAAAAATTGATAACATAAATACACTCTTAGGCACCTAGGGAATATGGGAAAATATCAAAGTTCAAAAAATCTTACCCGAGAAAAGTCGAGTTACTATTGATTGAAGCTTAAAATCGAGCAATTCTTGTAATTTTTAAAAAATTCAAGGTGGAATCGGGACATAGAGGCCATAGAGGTTTGGTGTTAGGTCTTAAACATGAGAAATCATGCAAATTTTATGGAGGAAGGAAGCAAAAATGGTGGCTTCCTTCCTTGAGGGCGTCAACTGCAATAATAAGGAGGAGGAGGATGACACTATTCCTTATTTGACCCATTTTGACCACTTTTATACCCTTTTTTCCCTAGTTCTCAACATCTAAAAAGCCTTTAAAATTCAATAATTCAAACCTTAATAGCCTTTAGAAACTCGTGCTCAAAAATCACGAAAAATCAATTAAAAACATAACCTTTTAGATTACCTAATTTTCAAAAAAATACTTACCGATCTCTGAAAATTCCAATTCTAGTGCCAATGGACTATTTGGAATTTTTGAGTATCAAGTTGTATTAATCCTGGAATTTTCTGAGCAACTTTTGAATATTTTACAATTTAGCTAAAACTAGGTCATTTTTTATGTGACACTATCTTTTTTAACCATCTAGACCACTTTGTTTTGACTTCAAATTTTACATAAAATTATGTTATGTTTAATAATTTTATTCAGTAAGATTAGTGTGACCCGACCTCGAGAAATACTATTCACATCTCAAGAATCACTATTCATAACACCAGGATTTTTCGGGCATTACAAAGGTGATCCAAATTAATTATAAAAAATACACAGGCATAATTCATAGTTTTAGAATACACCACTGAGTAGTTTTGCTCAGTGTATTGGCTTTCTCATCAATGTGTAGGTTTTATACCGTGCTGAGTGAAGCAGAAGATCGAGTTATAGCAACACTAGGAATCCATATGAAAAATATACAGATAAGAATAGTACACCACGAGCCTCCTTGTATGATGAAGCATTCTTTTATGTAGTAAACATATAAATGTTATGTAAAATCTATGTGTATGAACATTAGGTTCGGGATATTTCTTTATGAATAAAAATGTTGTATATGAATGTTGTATCAATTGATAACTTAAATATTATTAATATTTACTTAGGATGTATCTACATGTGAGGTATATGTCAATGGTGTGTGAAATAGTAGGTAAATCAAAATAGAATAATTATACTGAGATGACCGAATAATGGATAAAATAAAATGATAAAAGAATAGTAACTGAATTGGTCATGTGACATCTTGTATCTAAACTGATAAATTGATTGGTTATAAGGGTGTTACAATTTTAGTTCATATCGGAGATTATGTTTAGGTGTTTCTAGGCATGAAATGACTGCATGTGTGTGTGACATATAATTATACATGCATTACAAGGTAGTTGCACTGCTTGGACATATACGAGGATCCACTTGCCTGCCTATGTAAAAGTTGTATAAGAAACACAAGTATGAGTTAAACAAAAATGATATATAAAGAACTATAAGTAAACATAAGAAGTCACATAGTTAAATAGTTATTGATAGAGATACATAGTAATAGAAGTGTTAATGTAGAAGTTGTAAAGAACTATAAGTAAATATAAGAAGTCACATAGTTAAATAGTTATTGATAGAGATATATAGTAATAGAAGTGTTAATGTAGAAGTTAAATATAAAGTTCTTTAAAAACTAAACTGCATAGTAGATGAAAGTTATTAGTTATATAGGTAAGAGATGCAAAAGTAATAGATATAGATATAGATAGAAATAGTTGTATAAGGAATAAGTTATAGAAGCTCTAAGTAAGACTAATTATATGGGATAGAGAAAGGATATGAAAGGTACTTAAATCCCAAAAGAGTAGAAGAAGATGAATTATTATCAAATGTAAAGCTAACATATAGAATGTTGACATGTTATGTTAGATGAAAAGACTAGAATAAATGATACGATGCTTACAACTCCTATGAAAAGTCCAAAAGGGGAAGCATATAAGTGAAATTTTGAGAAATGTGATTTAGACATTTAAGAAACATAAAAATGTGGAAAGAATTAGGTTTAGGAAGTGGTTTCGATGAATAGTGCTAGCCAAGCCATGAATAGTATTTCCTAGGCCCAAGTGAAATTGACCCCACTAGATGGTAGTACAAATTATGAGATGAATTATGGTGTAATTTAAGAAATAAATAAGGTCATATAGGAGGTTAAAAATAAAAAATAAAATCTAGATTACGATTGTACATGAATAGTAACATTCCAGGGTTGAACTAAAAATTCCTGAAAATGTGCTCAGAAAAATTCGAGACTTGCACATCTTAATACTAAAATAATTAGAGGAATATAAAAATCATAGTGCTATAATTTATTTACAAGTAGAGCTATTAAAAATAAATTGGGGAAATTAAACAGAGAAATGACAAATTTATGAGATAAGCATGACAAGATTTTTATGTAGGGTGCAATTGTGGCCATTGGATCAAATAATGACGTATGAGATTTTAGCCATCCAAAATAAAAATAAAATAAATAAATATAAAAAATAGGGAGACATGGGATTAATCTTAGCCATACATGTGTATCTCTTTTAATCTAAGCCATTAAAATATATGTATATATAAGGAAATAATGTAAAATATTCACATGGTTTCAACCAATATCTCCCTCTACTTTGGATGAAATTCCCTATCCCTTTACCACTTAAAAAAATTCTTAAACTTAATCCACTAATAAACCTCAAATTATTACACCAAAAATAAAGGTCTACATCAACTTCTTCATTAGCGCTTTAAAAGTATATGGAGAAAGATGAATTTAGAGGAAGAAAGGAGATGGAAGATGAGAATTTAAAAACATCTAAGGATGGGTAAATTAATCCATAACTAAGTGATTATTAGAAGCTATTTGAGAATTATAGATAGTGGTATGAAAAAATATATTACAAGCATGTGTTAATGACATTTTTGGTGGAATTTCTTGTGAGGAATTGATTATGGATTTTGATAAAGTAAAGCTTACAAAAGAGGTAATGTATTCCACCTCTATGGATTTTGCTTATTTGAGCTTATGTGAAGTGTGATTTCTTTATGTGTTAGCAAGTTAAATTAAGGTGATAGATTAGAACTTAAGTTGGGCTTAAAATTAGATGTTTTAAGATAATAAGCTTATAAAAAGAAAAGGGCATCTTTAAATTCTCTCTTAAGCCAAAATAAGCACATTGTTAAGTGATTGTAAAATCATTGTATTAAAGTAGTATAATGTGATATTTGGCATAATAACTTTAGTAGTAAGATAACTAATAGGCATAGAAAATATAAATTTAAATTGTGTATGTAAATTTAATTCGAGAAATGAAATTTAGATGTTGAAAACTGTCATATGAGCATATGGAAATAAACGTATAATCAATTAAAAATGTTATATGATGAGTAAAAGATATATATGTATTAATTTGAAATAAAAGTTTAGATGCATATGAAATAAAAGATACATGTATTATTTGAAATAAAAGTTTAATTACATGAGAAATAAAGATAAGTAAATAAATTTATAAATAAAGAAACCTTGATTAAAAGGAAAATAAAAGAAAATTTAATAAGTTATCTAGATAATATTTATGAGAAATTAGAGTAACAAAAGAAAATATGAACTTAGAAAATAAATTAAAAGTGAGATTAATTATGTAAGAAAAATTGTAAGTAGGTAGAATTAATATTTATGTATGTTAACATGAAATTATAATATAAAATATGAATAAAAGAAAGTAATATGAATATATGCTAATAATATTGAAATTAAATAAATAAGAGTGAACAAAAGAAAATGTTAATTGTTACATGTATATGATGACATGTCTAAAAAGAAGTATAAGAGAAATTGAAGAAACTAAAGGGAACATAAGGAATATAAGTAAAAAGTATACATATGGAATATGGAAAATGTTAATAGGGAATTACATGAAAAGAAAAAAAGACTACATGAGATGAAAAAGACATGAAATATGGAATTATATTTAAATAATTAAGATTTAATATATATGATTAGATAATTTCAAATTCTCAAGATAAATGATACTTATAGAAATTAATATTGATGAGAAAATATTGATTCATGGAATAAGAAAATATATTGGGGAAATTAACATGGGTATGATTAAAGAGTTTTAATTTCAAACTATGGGAAAACATATGTTGAAATTATAAATGAATAAGGAGATGTGAAATACAATGGAAATATAGTTAGGAGTAAAAGGGAAGAATGTATATAGGAGAAATAGAAGAGAATTGAATAAAAGAAATGGTAAATGATAATTTAATAAATTTATAAGTATAAATTAAAGGAAATAAATACATGCATATATGTTAGAAAAGAGATTAAATTAAATTCATAAAGAATCAATGAAAAAAATGTGAATGCATGTGATCAAATGCATGTGAATGCACGAGTTGAGTGAGCACAAGCTTATAGGACTAGATTTGGTTAAGGATACTAAAGAGAAGGTGAAGATCATTAGAGAGAGGCTGAAGGCTGCTTCAGATAGACAAAAATCCTATATGGATTTAAAGAGAAGAGATATCGAGTATGAAGTTGGCGATAAAGTCTTTCTCAAAGTATCTCTATGGAAAAAGGTTTTAAGGTTCAGTAAGAAAGGAAAGTTGAGTCCGAGGTTCATTGGACCATATGAGATCACAGAGCGTGTGGGTCTATTAGCTTACAGATTGGCTTTACCTCCAAAGTTACAGCAGATTCATGATGTCTTTCATGTTTTGATGTTAAGAAGATACAGATCGGACCCTTCACATGTGTTGACAGTTGAGGAAGTGGAGATATGACCAGACTTGTCATATGAGGAAGAAACTGTTGGTATCCTAGCTAGAGAGGTTAAAGAGTTGTGGAACAAGACTGTGTCATTGGTGAAAGTGTTGTGATGATATCACAGCATGGAAAAAGTGACATAGGAGAGTGAAGCTCATATGAGAGAGCAATATCCACATATCTTTGAATTAGGTATGTCGAGGACAACATCTTTTCTAAGAGGGGAAGAAATGTAATGACCCAAAAATCCCGACTCTCGTGAATAGTACTTCTAAGGGTGAATAGTGTTTCCCGAAACTCGAGTCGCACTAAATGCATCAATGGGTAGTATTAATTACGAGAGAATTTTAGGCAAAGTTTAAAGGCAATTTAAAGTTGTTTGGATGGTTAAAAATGCTAAATAAGATTTTACGATAGTGTTTTATAAATAGTGCTGGAGGCAAAGTTAAACCATAAATAAAATAAAAAGTTGCTCAAAATAATCTAAAAATGTTACAATCTAATACTAAAATATTCTGAATACTCCACTGTCTTTGGAATCAGAATTTTCTAAGATCATGAAGTATTTTGACTGAATTTTCGAGACATAAAATGCATTAAGCTTTTAGATTTTTTGTTATAGTTTGGGCTCGAGATTTTAAGAAGATTTAGGGTTTGGATTTATATAATTTTGGAGATAAGAATGAGGGAAAACTGACACACCTA
>CANXYI012288750.1:0-11587 GCA_948208565.1 Hura crepitans | reverse complement strand
TAAGTGTAATTGAAATAAATTGTGTTAATTTGAATATACCCTAATATGTACATATTATGTATATATGTAAATGATTAATTATATGCATTAATGACATTTAATCATGTTAATTGGCATTATAGATGTGTATTAAAGTATTTAATGTGATGGACATACATGTGGATAATGTATAGAGTGTGATGATCGAATGGTCAAAATGCATGTATGTGTATGTATGTTTCACATATGCATGCTATTAATGATGTAAGTCTATAAATTGATGCATATGATTGAATGGACATGAAATAATATGGGTAACATGATTGAATGATGGTTATTAGTGCATAAAGGCTTAATAGCAATGGCCTATTAATGTATGTATGTATGTATGTATGTATGTATGTATGTGCTTTATATTAGGCATGTTATGGATGGTGTATAATCATGTGAATGTTAATAAGTGTGAGGAATTGTGATGCTATGTGTAATATGGAAGAATGCAAGTTTGTGCATGTGTGATGGCTTTATTGAATGGCCTTCATGTAATTATACATGTGTGTGTGTGTTCTATATAAGGCATGAAATGGAAGATGTATGAAATGAATTTGATGTAAGTGCTTATGTATATGTGAAATGAATGAATAATATGAGAAAAATACAAGATTATGTGTGTGTATGGTGTTATGGCCGAATGGTCTAACATTGATGGCCTTAGTGTGTTTGAGGCATAATATGGGTAAATGTGACATAATGAGATGTTACATGATAATGAAGTGATATAATGATAAGTGATACATTATGTAATAAAAAGATACATAATGTGCCTTATAAGAAAAGCATGATGGCATAATGCACTTTTATGAGCTTATGCTAAAAATGGTTTTAATGTAGCATTTTTTATGACATAAAATGTTTGGTCATGTTTAATAAGACATAATGATTTTGAAAAATCAAGAGATAATATATTTACCTAGTTTGGTCATTAGTTGGCCAACCCAACTTAATTAAAAGTTATATTAAGTTATATTAATAAGGTGAAACTAAAAATTAATTGGTTAGTAGTCCATGCAAGTAAACAACTTAGTCAGATAGGTTAGCAAGTTAACTAGGAGTGATAGCAGTTATTAAGGTACTTTAGTACCTTTGTAGCCTTTAGGTTGTGATGCATGAACCTTTAGGTTTTTACATAACCTTTGGGTTGTGATACGTGAACCTTTAAGTTATTATGTAGCATTCAGGTTGCAATGCATTTTGACCTTTGAGTCTATTATTCTTGTCTTCAGACCAATGTTGGTAGATGGACCTATGATGTGACACCCCTTACTTGGTCTGATGGCCAAACACGACTAAGGTGTGCATACATAACATGTTATCCGATCTCGTGACATATAACATTACTTAAAACATTTGACCATTTATACTTAAAACACAAAAAAATGTGAGTTTTCAAAAATCGAGTTACATAATCAAATTTGAGAATCCTCATGCCAAAATTTTTGTAGCATAACAGCTGTACCGGGCATAATCCAAAAATTTGAATAGTAACCTAAAATTAAGAAAAACACTTCTAAAACATTTCTCAATCAAATCCCCAACTCCGTGATCCTCTTGATCACTCCAAATCAACAATCAACATCATCTCAGTCTCAACCTCAAGAAGAGACATCAATCATGCATAAAATAGTTCAAACATTTAAAATAGGGTTACAAACCATATAAAAATTTAAATTTTAATACACTATTATTTAGGCCTAAGAATAATTACATCCAATATAAGAGTGCTTTCCCTATGTTTATACATCTCATTATCTAATTACATACATTAAAAAGTACTATAATAATGGCTTTCTCTTGCTTATCAAGACGTTTTGAGGCTTAAGCTCAATCGTCCTTTTAACCTATGCATTGCAAATAAAACAATGTGCTAAGTAATTTGCTTAGTGGTGAAATCGAAGTAATTTATGTAATATGCCACATCATTAATAAAGATAACCATTTTTCTCATTTATCACAACATGCATAGTCCATGATTTGTAAAATGCTACATAACCATATACGAGTTAAGCATTAACATAAAAATAATATAATTCACATAAGAACATGGATAATGCATCCACATGTAATGCCCTAAGATCCCAACATTTATGAATAGTGACACTCGAGGTCGTCAATAGTAACTTTTAGGATATGGTCAAGAATTTCCTTACTAATTAAAGGATAATGTTATAAGTATGTTACAGGTACCATTTGGTATGTAAATAAAGATGTTTGAAAGTCTAACAAGTGATAATCAGAAAGATTATGAATAATGAAATCCTAAAGACTTGAATAATGAATCTTAAAGTGATGAATAGTGACATCAGTTATGGGAATATGGTTTTAACCCTACTGATTAAGAGGTTATGTAGAAAATAGTATATGAATATAGTTTGGTAATGAAACAAGAACATTCAAATGGAATCAAATGTTAACAACTGTATACGTGGGAAAAAGTATCTCTCAAGAATGAATAGTTTCTCTTAAGATTTGATTCGTGCTAATGTTATAGAATGATGATATTAATTGTGAGACATTTTTGGGTAAAGTTTGGAAAGAAAATAAGGTTATTAAGAAGGTTAAAAATAGGGAAAATAAAAATGAGGGACTTATAGGATTCAAAGATTGAAGTTTAGGGACTTTGTGGTTAACAGAGATAAAGTTAAGGGACCATTTGGGTAAAGAA
Source organism: Hura crepitans (assembly GCA_948208565.1). Lineage (NCBI taxonomy): Eukaryota > Viridiplantae > Streptophyta > Magnoliopsida > Malpighiales > Euphorbiaceae > Hura > Hura crepitans. The sequence continues at coordinate 8,886 of CANXYI012288750.1, read as the reverse complement.
GGCAAAAGCAAGATTTTCCCATAAAAGCCACCATTACTTTTTAGTCAAAGGTGAATAGTGCAAAAATCTTTTCTTTCTTTCTTCTTATAATCGAGTTTCCTTCTCCCTCTCCTCCACCATTTCTTCTCACGCATCCTTCAATCAAGCTCTAATCTCTCACATTTAAACCTTCAATCAACCCCTTCATAGCCTCTAAAATCCCATGGAAGCATAAAAACAAGGAAAATGTGGTAGATTTGGTAGGAAAATCAACTAGGTAAATAGTAGCTTGAGTTTGAAGGAGATAATATTTCTTTTATCCAATATTTTACTAGTGTTCTATGAGTTCCCAGGAACACTTTTATCAAGTTAGATTCAAGTTTGGATGCTTTTATGATTTATTATGAATTTTTGAAAGTTATGGATGAATAGTAATAATGTTTTGAGAAATGGGTTATTTATGGAGTTTTATAATTTTTAGGGGTGTCTTAGGATCCCAAAACAAGATATATAAAATTGTATCTTGATTTGGATGTGTGTGTGAATTAATATGCATTTTTTAATGAGAATGGTGAATGGTAACTTTGAAATTTAAGGACGGGTTTTTGCATGATCTTACATTTTTCTAAGGCTTTTTAAGTGCCCAAAAAGAGATATTTATGGTTGTTTTGAATTATGGAGTCATGTTTTAATTATTGTAAATTTTTCATTGTGAATAAGGTTTATGTTCAAAGAGGAAAGAGAAAGAACCAAGGGGAAAAAATGGAATTAAAGGTTTGATGAGGCTTTTGGGATGTATTTGAGCTTAGTGAGGTATGTGTATCCCTTATAGTATGTGTAATCAAAAGAAAATGTACAATTATTACTTAAAAAGTATCTAATTCCATATTATGCCTAAATAGTAAAAATTTCAATAAATGCAATATGCAATGAATGAATGGTAATTAATGTGTTATGTGGTTTACATAAAGTGTGAATATGTGTTTTGGATGATATAAATGATTAGAGATTTATAAAATAGCCATATTATGCTTGTAATGCTATAATGTACATATTTATGGAGAAAAATGAGGTGTAAAATGCTTAATGTAAAAATTAAGCATATTAAGGCATAAAATGATGTTATTCAACATAATTGACATATGTTGGAATGCTTGGAAGCTTAAGAATGATTGCGGAAATTAAGATGCTCAATATGTGTATTATTGTATTAAGTAAATACATTATAGAAATGATTAAGATTATGCATGATAATGAGTTTTAAGCATAATATATGATAAATTGAATATGTTTTGCATTATGCATAAAGTTTAAATGTTGTTTGACACAATATTATGTATGTTAGCCAAATGGGTCACAATGCCAAACTTAGGTGTGTGACACTTGAGTGTAAGTAAAGCTATGTGAAATGCTAAGTAAAGAATGAATAAAAGAATTTGGTCTAGCTTTGAAATAAAGTAAAATAATGATAATTAATGTTCATGTATATGTGATTATGTTCATAATGCATGCATGTTATGTTATTTTAGTGGAATGAACATAAGGCAATAATACACATAAATGGAATGTATTGTAAAGCACAAAGTAACAAAAATAATGGATTTGAGGCTTAATGGCCAAATGGTCTTTTAGGCTATGGTAGCTTTTGCATTTAATTATGTACATAATTTTGTGCATGATAATATTACTATGGCCTAGTATGTTGTATTGGGTGCTAATGTATGCACTAATAGTACACATGGCCGGAGGAGGTCTTGGAAAAATGCTTATGCATATGAATTCATAAAATATGGAAATGGTGTATAATGCATGTTATACTTACTGTGTTTGTTGCTAGACTTAATTAAAATCACATATGCATAAAGTTTGGGGCCAAAATGGATTCTAAACCTAAAATGAGTCTAAAAGATGTGTTTGACATGATGTATGCTATAATGCATGTTCTAATGGACATTTAGGCATATTGTAACTTAGATGAACATATGCCATGCAATGAATGTGAAAATGGCAAATACGTAATGATAAACAATAAATGAGATGAATGATATTTTAGAATGCTAAGTGGCATGCGACTGAATGGGCTAAAATGTATGTATGTATGTATACGATGAAATATAATAAAATTTGATGAATTGTGTATATAAATGTATATCTGATCATATACATGCAAGATGATTTATGTAATGTGAGGAAATACATGTATGATGCTAAAGCTTATGATGTAATCATATGTGCCTATACTTTTCATTAAGCAAGAGATGAATGATGCATAATCATATGCATTAAAATGATCATGAGAAGTGATGTTAGTATGGCAAATGAGAAAGAATGCATGACCATATAAATGGAATGAGCATGTGAACATGTAATGGCATATGCAATATAATGGAAACCTATAAGAACTATTGGCATGAAAAAGATTAAATAATGATATGAATCGTATATGGCAGTTGGGAACCACCATAATGCATAAAGAGATTATGAGATGGCCGAATGGTCTAGATAAGACTTAGTCTCTTGATATATCATGTTGTAAAGCCTAAGGGCTTAATTTATATTATTGGTGATGCTTGAATGCACCCAAAATCTAATGAAAGCACACTATGATGCTTAAAACTTATGAAATTTTAATTATGAGTTATAAATAATGGATAATCATAATATATGTAATCGTGTGAAACATAATTAAGTAATAGCCTATAAGAGTATGACAACCTAGATTAGATAGGTTAACCGGTCAGCTAGGGGATATAGCTACTACTATGGCACTTCTGTGCCCAGTTTATGATCCAAGGGTTCACTTTTAGTCTTGCCTATGGATTTTTATTAAGGTCTTCAGATCTATGTGGGTGCAGTTGTCGAAAGGTCCCGTAAGGGCCACTACACAAATTTTATGCTAGTGTAGCAGTCGAAAGGTCCAAAATGTGGACCACTGCACATCCATGAGGCCTTTATGGTTGAAATCCCGATATCCAATTTTAGGAGTTGTCTATTATTTATGGGCAAAGTAAATTAAAGTAAAGAGAATGACAATTAAATGATATATGTTAAGAAGATTAAAATAAGAAATAGTAAAATGAGAATAACCATATTATTATATGAATCTTATGGTTGATATATGCAAGAAAATATGTTAGTTCTTTTCTACATATAGTTTGTCTTGCATATTATCCATACGATGAACAATGCATGATCTTCTAGATTTGAGTGATCATGTAGACATGTAATGCTAGTGAAATGAAATACAAGGTTAATGTATGAATGATTGTATAACAATGGTTTTATATGATAACCATAGTGTGTTTGAAGCATAATATGTGAAAAGTATGACATAAAGAGATTTTATGATGCGATAGAATAAATTGAATGTGATTATCATATGGTTAGAGAAGCATTAGAGATGCCTCTATGTCAAGATTTATAACATTATGGAAATGTCTTGAATTCTTATGCCTATACATCCATGTATGAAATAGTGATTCTTTAGATGCTAGAGCTATATGTTATCCATGTTTATTTTACTTAAAGCATTTAATATATGGTGAATGATATAAATGTGTTCATAATAAAGTTAAAGAACATCTAAATGTATATGATATCCTAATGTATCCCATATTCAATTCCTTATATAGTTAATATGTATTAAGTAGAATAATCTATCATGAATGATATTGCATGTCTATAAATGTGCCATACTATACTGGATACACCACTAAGCTGCAAAGCTTAGCGCATCATTTGTTTGCAATGCACAGGTTTGGATAGTTTGAAATGAGGAACCTCTAAGCTACTGATGATACAGGCTTATAGGAAGATGATAATGTTTATATGGCTTTTGTACGACATATGTAATAAGAGACAAAAAGAGTGTGAGTGCTCTTATGTGTATTAATGTATGGATTATGGGCCTACAATGTATTAAAAAGTTTATGAGAACTTGTAATATTTGTATATATATACATACACATGAGATGTATATGCTGAGGATCTATCAAGGTTGATTATTGATATATGAGGATTTATGAGATATTGAGTATGTATGGATAGGAATAGATATGAGACAAGAATTGATATTTATGTATAATTATGAATGAGATGATGTTGAGTCTAGATTATTAGATGGACCAGATGTTATTTGAGATATATTTGAAATATTAGAAGTGCATTTTTATGCAAGTTACTAATTAGGATAGTGTCTCGATATAGCCGTTATACTATTAGATTTTTGACACAAAGATCCCATTAGTAAACCTTAGATGAGGATTTTTTTACGATCGGTTTTGATAAGTTGTATGATAAGAAGATATGTAATTGGAAGAAAAAAATTTAAGTAATTTGGATAAGTCTTAATGATATAAGATATATGATGATTATGCATCATTCCTTATTTTGGGTTGATAATCAGATTAGGTAATAGGTGTCACACCACATGCCAATTTGGTAATTTCATGCATTAAGACAAAGTTCTCTATTAAGCATTTTCAAATGTCATTTTTTTATTTTCCCATATGACCAGAACATATGTCCTATGAATAATGGATTTGGATGGCTAGTACAACCTCTATGAACCTAAAGGTCTATCTACCAACATAGATATGAAGATCAAACATAACATGATGGCCATCACAACCATTTATGAACTCCAATTTTATCTACCAACATAGATCCAAAGATCAAACATATATGTGCCTTTAGTTTAGACTAAATGTGAACTTGTAACCAAAAACATTAAAAATGCACCGTAGTGCTCTAGTAACCACTATTATACCCCTATTTGACCAGTCAACCTATCTGTCTAGGCTGTTAAGCATATAGGCTATTAAACATGTTTATTTTCAATTCCACCAACTTAAGTAGCTTAAAAATGACTTTTACTTATGGTAAGGTCAACAAATGACCAAACAGGGAAACTTAACATATTTATGATATTAATTACGATCTTATACATCATGTTAATACAATGCCAAATTTGGATGTCTACAATGGCAAACATAAAAACCCTACATGCTCAAATTATCCTTACCAACCTTACTTTTATCATCTCATGGCCATTGTCAAATAATTAAACATAAAAGTCCACTTTATGCTTAATTTTAAGCATTTCACATTTAGTGTTGCCTAATGTGTCCATTTGGTGACTAAGCTTATATCATCAACAAAATCTATATTGTTGCACAATGCACCATAAAAGAAAACTTATAAATTCCAAATCTTGCATAAAATAACATACAACCTCATACATGCATACATCATATGCATTCATGCATCAATGCCACTAAAATCAACATAATCATCATTATGTAACTAATATGTAAACACCCATTCTTAACATCTCTTTTAAGTGCATTATAACATATCATATGCATACTAACATCCAATAAGGCCATTCGGCCATAAGGCTTCCACACGCCAAAAAGACACATTTTCCTCGTTTCAATACATAATACCATCATTCTAGTTCAAACCATCCTTTTACATTATGCTCATGCAATAAATAAATATATCCATATTTAGATTCATTAGGGCCATTCAGCCACTATGCTTCCCATACATCATCCATGCTTAATTTAAGTATTTGCACACACATAAAAATCCTCCTACGTTAATCCAACATACTGCATATCATACACCTATGTAAGAAAATATATACATTGCAAAAAACTCCTATACCACATTCAGCCAATGTGCCATATAACCATTCCATATAAATGTCATTATTTCACATGCATTTTACATATCACACATATTATTTATACATCATATAAACCAATTCAAATGACAAATTACACAAATTAAGATACTTTAGTTCATTTACTACATATAACTACACACATTAAATATGATGGAAATTTAGGGCATTCTAAACTTTACATGAAATAATTCGATTTCACATACCAAAATGATCACAATGTGACCTCAAATGTAATGCTTACATTCCAAGGCTTCAAGAATAGTGCCACAGGGTCCGAGGAGTGCACTCGAGGTGCTGAGTCACTTGCATATGGACCGAGGTAGTGGCATAGGTCGTGAAACTTTGAGGGGCCTTAACTGGATGGAAAAGGCAAAATAAAAAAATTTAGCAGAACCAACAATTCATTTCGGGCTATAAGCTATCTATCGGGACAATAAAAATTTTTCAAGTCAGGACTGACCCGAGATATGCTCGGACGGACTCAAAAATATCAAACCTTAAAGCTAGAAAATTACACTGAGTCCAATGGTGAAAGAATTTTTGGAACCATTGCAAAAACTCGTAATTTTTGAGGTTGGCATACAAATCGAAGCAGTTTGAAAAATTGCCCTATCAGTGGAATATAGCCACAAAAATTTACAAGCAAGTAGAGGGGATTAAAATAGAAATTTTAAAATAAATGGTGTAATTTTTAAAGGTTCGACTGAATTTTTATGAATTTTTGAAGTTTTCAAAAAAATTGGGATGGTTCAGGAATTATCGGGACAAGGTTGAGGTGGCAAAATGGGGCCCACAGTAGCGCCAAATGTCTTAGCCCACTTGCCAAGTGGCAAATGGGCCATGACAAGTAGATTTCCAATTTTAAGAAACAAAAACACATTTTCTCCTTTCTTGCCCAGTTGCCGACACCACTCTTAGAGTTTTTAGGCCATAGGTTTCTACTCTGGCATCCAAATGGGTTGATTCTAGTGGCAAAAACTTCCTTTGGATGTTAGGCACCACTAAGAAAAAGAATCATGCCAAAAGGAGCTGTGGTTTGGGAGAAAAAAATTAAGGAATGAGATAGACTCGTAACAATCCAAAACTGTGTACATGAGGTGAGTTCTTTGCTATATCTTCTTCATTCTTTAGACTTTTTCAGTGATTCTTGATGCTAAATCATAGCTAAGACATGTATATGTGTGTGTGTGTATAATGCTTTGGTGGCCATTGGATGGCAAAAGGTGGCTCATGGAGGAAGAACAAAAGTACCATGGAAGCTAGAAATGGGTAGGCAGCAAGAGTTGGGATGATAATGGTATCTTCAAAGTGGCATGTAAGTGAATTTACAGCCTTTTCTTCATGGGTTTTGGGTGCCTAAATTAGTAAAATTTGTGATATAGTGGCTAGAATGTTGAAATTAGGGGTAATTCCTTCTTTGTTTGTGATGAATTGGTGCACACCTAGCATATTTAGGGGTATGTTTTGAAGAGTTTGTCAAAAGTAGTTTCATTTCTTTGTTGATTTTAATGGATATAATTGCTTGTGTTGATTATGCATGAGCTAGGATGTAACTTCAGTAGTATATGATAGAATAGAGTTTGTGGCCATTTTAGTTAGAAAACAATGGTGAAGTATGCTTGTGAATTTGGTACTTGAGAACCATTCTTAGTGAATTTTATGTTGATGGCAAGTGATTATGATAAGTTGCTTGAAAATTGAGTATAATTGTATCATGGCATGTGTTTATGATTAACTGTTGATACATTATGAAAGGGTATGGTATTTGTGTATATTTTTCTCTTAGTACTCGAGAGTAGATATTTTTTATATGGCTTGTAATATATCTCCTAAAAATATTTAGTATGTGCATTTTGTTGACTATGAACTTAACTAAGAATGGTTATGAATTTGGCCTCTAGTAATCATGAACTTTAAAGGGTGAACATGACATAATAACATAACAATTAACACTTGAAATGTGCCTTAACTTGGCTAGAAAGACTTGAACCAAATAATGTACTTAAAACTTAAGACAATGACCTAAAAGTGACTTTAAGTAAGATAATAAATGGAACCTTCCTTGTGCCTCTAAGAGGCTAGAATTGATTTACATTTTGGCTAAGGATTTGGCCCAGTGACAATGGCATGGTGCCTAGAATTTTGGCTAGGGAATTGGCCTAATTTCAATGGCTTTGATGCCTATATTTTGACTATAGATTTGGCCTAGTTTTAAGTAGCAATTGTGCCTATATTTTGGCCATGGACTTGGCCCAGTTATAATTGGCCTAACGCCCAGTAAAATGTTAAAAGAAATAATGAAAACTAAAATGAAATTGGACTTAAAACAGTCTTAGAAAACTGACTTCCAAAGGTGGTTAAAATGACCTATAACTGTCCAGTTAACCCCTACTTGAACAAAAAATGTCACTGGACTAGAAAGTATTAAGTTTCAAAGTGGAAATGCCATGATAAATCGTACCATAATACACCTTGAGTTTTGATCATAATAGACCGAAAAATTATTTTTGAACTTTACCCGATAGAGCCAAAAAGTGGCGATACCAGTCCGAAGAAAGTTTTAAAGTATAAGATAAAATTTTTATCTGTCTATTTTTTAAAGTCAAATACTATAAAAATAATTTTAGCTAATAAATAAAGATAAATTGAGCTACTTGGCCCATTGGTTGGACACCCACTTGATGGGTTGATTGGTCAACTTAAGGTTTTGCAGCTTCTAGTCTTCGGTGACTAGAGAGGTCTAAAGACTGATCTCTATTATGTCACCCAGTCATTTCAAATATTCATTGATGGTTGGAGAGGTCTACAGACTGATTTCCATTATGTCACCTAGTTCTTGACAATTTATTATGGTTGGGGAGGCCCACGAGCTAATCTCTATTATGCCACTTAGTTATTTTTATTGTGTTTGGGGAGGCTATGGTGGATCTCTATTATGGCACTCATGTCGATGCAGCAGTGTAAGTCCAGAATGGGGACCACTGTACTAGTTATTATCCCTCTAGATCTAGTGTTTTAAAGTGTTATCTTCTTATCGAGTCAGAGAATTAAATTAAGTAAATAATCAGACTGATTATGAATAGAAGGATTAAGTATAATGGAACAGTATTTCCTAAGTTCTGATAAGATGTAAGATAAAGAGTATTTTAGACATTTTGCATAGATGTGCCAGATGAGTTACAATGACTTAAATTAACTAACAAGTAGAATAATTA
>CANXYI012288701.1:0-15898 GCA_948208565.1 Hura crepitans | reverse complement strand
TAGAGCACATGTGTAATAGGGATAATTTCATGTACAATCAAACAATTATTCATTAATAAAATGACATTCTTTATTACTTAGTGCTCATGTTATGATATTTACTTGATAATAATCTTAAACTATGTAATAAAGTGCATGGTATAAAATCATATTACAAAGGAAATCATGAAGAGTTCATGATGTGAGATTCCTATTGTATGTAAATATGATAATACCTAAATTATCCCTAGTCATAGTATTAACAAGATTTGACATTGTTAATAGGGATAAACTAGCATATGTTGTACTTCTTAACTAGGTCAAACAGAAGTTCTCAGAAGCTGTAATATATGGTGATGCTTAGAGATAATATGTGGATGCTTGTTTGAGAAATAAGTACATTGGAGACCTATCATGAGATCTTCACATGGATACATAATCTTTGTTATTGAAGGAATCATGTCATATCAGTGATGCAAGTATCCTTATACTTGAGATCATTAAGGTATCCTAAGTATCAATTACTATACTTTGACATTGGTGCTTTTACTTTACCATGAGGTTTACATAGCTAGGAGGTTGGGTATAGCATGAGCTACTTAAAGGTAGCTAAGTGATCAATAAAGAATTCACCACCCTAGATTATAGTGGGGAGTTTATCTTACAATTCTAATAAAATGCCTTTATTCATAAATCTCTTGCCAGAGTAAAATGCAAAGTGAATTAGATTTACAAGGGTATTTTGTGAATAAAGATATAAATATTAGAATCAATATATTCAGAGCTTAATTAGACATAATTAATAAAGCATTGAGTCAACATAAGTCTATCCTCAAACCTGGATGGGATAAGTGTGGTGAAAAGAGTTGATTGCATAGTAACTATATATGGAAGGGTAAAATGGTCAAACCACTAACCTTCTGATACTTGGGAGGTCATGATGCATAGCTAGAAGCCTCTCTTGACTTGTACTTAAGTGAATTTATTAATAAAGAATTAACAATGATTTAATAAGATTAAATCACAGAGTCCTTGTCCAATTAGGACTCTAATTCACTGTGTGTTGGCAACATGCTTTGGAAGCCTATAGGGTCACACACCTATAGGATATGGGAGATAAGGTGAAATTATAGATTATTAAATGGCATTAGATGTCATTGGAATAAATAAAATAAGAGAAAAGGATGCATTGGGCTTGGAGCCAAGAGTCTACCCAAAAACCTTATTTTGGGCCAAATGCATAAGCATAAGAAAAAAGCATTTTTGGGCCTTTATTTTATTTAATTAAAAGCCTAACCTAGGTCATCCTTTTAAGAGTTAAAAGGGCCTATAATTGTTGACCTAGAATAGCAATTAAAAGTGTATGAAAACCCTACTAAAGTCAGATTTTGTGTGAGACACAAAAAGAGCCACCGAATAGAAAATTATTTTCTACTTCCTCCCTTCTTTCTAAAAAATCTAATTGCCCACTAGCCTCAGGCTTTTAGATTTTTTCTATTCTTCCCTTTGTGAGTTCTTGTCTCTCTATTCTAGTGTAGATTCCTTAGAGGTGCTTCGTACTAGAACACTGCAGTTTACGATAACCTAGTGTGATGAAAAATCGAAAGGAATCGATTTTGAAGATAAACGGTAAAAATCTTCTAAATCCCTTTTCTTTGCTGCATGTTTTGATTTTTTTTTTGACAAATCATCTCATTATTAGGATCCATGGCTATTAATTTTCCACTATGCATGAGGTTATGGACTCCAACAGGTTTATGGTACTGATCCCTGCCATCTACTAGTTTAGTATTAAGAGGTTCACATACACTAATCCCTACTATAAAACAAGGTAGGTGTAGCTACCAAGGTCTAAAATATGGGTCACTGCACAGTTTGGATCATGCTATCTAGTTTCTTAAAAAGTAGTCTCTCTAGTATGAGCCTAATAATAGAAAGGACATAAATGAACAATACTAGTAGTTATAGTAATTAATTCATGACACTTACTATAATTAATAGTACTCTAAGGTAATTTGAGAAAATTACATAAGTTACAAGGTGTTGACAAATAAATAATAAGACTAATAAATGAGTTAATAATATTTTAGATAATTAGCTTTGTGTGTCTATATTATGGTCTCATATCATGACTGTTGCACAAATGTATGCATGATTTACACTTATTACATTGAGTCCACCACTAAGTTTATACTTATCATATCGACATTCTAATATATAAGTCATAGACAGTAGTACCAGTTCAGCCTCGTATTATAGTGTAGTAGTTATACTCCTCATGGTATAATCTACTTTTTCTGAACATGTATAGTAAGCAGTCAGGTATAGTTAGTTTTGGACTGGATGGATGTAAATATTAATTGTGGGGTTAGTTATATTACATATGTTAACATGTATATAGACTATTGTAACTGACTGAATGACTAGATATATATATATATATATGTTAGTTATATAGTTCTGGATGTTATGGGTCTGAGGCCCCATGTGTTTGTGACTTTGTATGTGCTGAGATAATGATTGTAAAGCTAAAAGGGTCTAGATGGTAAAGGAAAAATTGATAATGATATTAGAAGTGCTTTTAATAGAGTTAAATTTTGGATTTTTCACTTGGGTAGCTGTTATGATTCTTGAATTTTTGTAAATTTTATTTTTGTCTTTTAAAATGTCTTGAATGATTAGTTGCAACTAATATGAGAAGGTAAAGTAGTTCGGATAAAAACAATAACTTGAATATGTTAACAAAAGGAATATGGGTACAAGTGTTAAACAAATAATGGTTAGGGTAGAATTAGGATTAGTGATCTATGTGAAGTAGCGCCCTTTTTCATGTTATAGTAGGTGGTATCAGAGTAGGTTTAGGCATTCCTAGGTGTATTATACATAAGTGCTAGTGTCTAGAATCCTATGTACCTAGTAAAGCTGCACTGTAAGAGGCTGATAGTTTATTCTTTTCTAGTGATATATGATAAGTGAGCAAAACCCACTAGAAGGAGGAGAGAAGGTGGCTAGCTATGATCTTACTACTATCTATGAAATAAAGGCAAGCACAGCCATGCCAATGCCCAGTGATTATGCACTATAGGCACAGGCTCAGCCACAACCACAAGCCCTAGTATAAGCACAGGCTCTGTTAGCAATTCTATAGTAGATAGTTAATTTGTTGAGGCATACCTCAACTGTTGCTCCACCATTAGCTCCAGCAATACCTCTACCACCCCCAACTACCTTACATAAGACTTAGCAAGAATGAGCAAAGAAGATGGGGGCTTTAGACTTCTTAGTGTCTAGGAAGGATGATGCTATGAGTGTAGAATATTAGCTAAAGCCGATAAATAAAATATTAGAATAGCTTGAGTGTACAAATGATGAGAGTTTGAAGTGTGCTACTTCACTACTCTAGGAGGAAGCTTTACACTAATGGGATACTATAAATATAAGGAAAGTTACAGTTAATATGACTTAGTAGTATTTCCTTAAAGAGTTTCAAAAAAGATACATACTTGAGTCCTATAAAAATAAAAGGAGGTAGAAGTTTCTAGACATGAAATAAAGATAGAGGTATCTTTCAAAATAGGTGAAAGACTTTGCTCCATTGAGTAGATATGCTAAAGAGGTTATACGTATAAAAGAGGAGAAGTGTAAGAGGTTTGAGAAAGGCCTCAATGTAGAGCTACGAATATAGATTGCCATAACATAGATTAGAAGTTCTCTACCTTGGTGTTAGCAACTTATGCTAAGGAGGAGATAGTAAAGGAGAAGAAGGACTTGTTTTAGAAGAATAGACCATTTATAGCCAAACTGACCAGCTCTGCTCCTGGGGTAGGCAAGAAGTAGAGAGAATCCTAGGCCCCTTAGTAGTAACAAAGGTAAGGCCAAACACAGAGGTAAGGTCAAACTTCTTAATCTAGGCTTTAACCTCCACAGCAGGCCTTTAGTTCTCCTATATCTATAGCTAGGAGTGCACCCGATATGTGGACTTGCAATAGAAGACATTAGAAGTAGTGTTGGCAAAGCTAGAGAGGTAAATGTTTTACTTGCGGACCTAGAGATCATATCCAGAGGGAGTATCCTTAGAGGTAGGCTGAGGCTGCTTAAACACAAGCTTTTGCACTAGCACCTAATAGAGGGTAGAGGCATAGTAGAAATAACCAACTGAGCAATAGTTAGAGGACCAGATAAGAGGCACAAATACAAACATGATAGTATGCTATTCGAGCCCCTAAGGAAGCAGCAGCTCTTGATGTGATAACAAGTATTTTATCTTTATTCACAAGCAGGAGATATAGGGTAAGAACATGAGCCTATGGATATAGACATGCAAGTTAGCAATTTGATTAGACAAAGTGTGATAGTGAATATAGTATATCGACATTGTCCTCTTGTGATCCAAGAATAAGTATTCCCTACTTGTAATACTCGTAAGTCAAGGTCTTATGACTTATGAATAGTACCTTTTAAGTCCGAGTGATGTTCCCTATGGTGCGAGGCATCGTTACAAAGTCTACTGACTTGTGTTTTGGTCATAAAACTTTGATAGGCCTGAAAATGTGGAAAATGAATGAATTTAAAATTTTAGTCGAACCAATAAATCATTTCGAGTCGACAACTAGTGTATAAGGAGATAAAACAAGTTTGTGCTAGGATAGCCCCGGGATGTTCCCGGATGGATTCAAAAATATCATACCCTAATCCTCAAAAATTCCAATGAATATGATGGAGAAGGAATTAAAATATTCTAAGATCGATAGATATTTTTTCTAAATACTTTATTTTGGCGGTGAATAATGTCAAAATGTCAATGGTTGAATTTTCACTTGAAATCTTATGCGGGCCTTAGTCATACTAATTGATGATTTATAAAACTGAAATAAGAATTTTTGGAAGCCCAAAGAATTTTCTAGGAATTTCTGAAGTAAAAAATGACATAAAATGAATTATAGCCCTTAGATCACCACGTGTCGTGACCCAAGGCAGCCACCCACCCACATATAAGAGGTTACACATGTGGAAACCTAACATATGACAAACCTTAATCTTCAACCTTGAGAAACCACCAAACCCGATGCTATTTTCCCTCTCCTTTTTTCCATGTTCTTTAATTTTCTCTCTCCTCTCTCCTCCATTCCCTATTAAATTTATATGAAATCAACCCTCCAAAATATCCATAGATTCTATTCTCCAATTAGAATTCAGAAAAAGAGGCCTATTTTTGGAAGATATGTCACTTGGGTGAACAATGACATTTTTGTGTGTGAGTGGTCCAAACATAATTTTTATTTTTGATATAGGTAGATTGGAGTATTTTAAGAATAACTATAGTTTTAGATTTCAATTTAGAGCTCTAGATATTTTTTGATAATTTTTCTAAGGTGAATTTTTGTATGTTTAAGGTTTAAGGACTCAAATGAGGAGAATCAAGGAAATAACCCCAAAAGTGGTGGAGAAAAAGGTGTTTTCACACCCTAGGTATGTGGAATAGACTCAAATTTAATATGTCTTTGTGTTAGGCATGATTATTTGCATGAACCTTGTATGGAAATGCATGAATTTAGGTGTATGCATGGTAACTAGGAGAAATGGTGTTATAATCATGTTATTGGCATTAAAATATTAGGTTTAGCATGTTGAATTGGAATGAAATGCATGTGTATGGTTGGATGCATGTTTTAGCCAAAAGTGCATGTCTTATAGGGCATGGTATGCATAACAATAGTTATGGCATGTTAGGTGAGGAAATGGCTAAGTTAGGGGAGTTAATATTGTTAGTAACATATTTGGTGTGAAATTATAGGGATTTGGTACCATAATTGTGATATGGTGTATGATTTGTAATATGGCATAAATGTGTATATTTAAGGCATGAAAATAGTGTTTGAGTTAGGCATATGGACAAGGAATGTATATTGGGATTTGGATGACTTGAGTTTGAGGAATGCACGATGCATAAAAATGACCAAAAGAATAGTGTTGATCTCAGAAAGTTACCAAATGAATAGTAACTTTACGACTGTAGGCAAAATTATGGTATTTTATGTGCTTATTATCATGATATGTTACTTAGTAATATAAGGGATTTGGAAATCAATAAAATAAAGATTAATAGTCTAATTGAGTCAATGGCCCATTAATTAAACACCCACTAGATGGGTTAACCAGTCAACTAGGGAGGTAGCAGCTGCTAAGCAGTTTAGTCCTTTTAGGACAACTACTATGTGTTAAATGTGATAGGTGCAGCCGCTAAAGTTCTAACATAAACCATGCAGAGTAGGGTATTTGGAGGTCCACCTATGCTTATCCCTACTACTCGTTAGTCTATTCGTGGATATTGAGAGGTCTCACAGGGCTAATCCCTGTTATCTCCCTATGATTGTTGTTGATGTGACTTACAGATATTAGGAGGTCTACGGACTAATCCCTACTATCTGTTAGTTAAGTATTGGGAGGTCTATGGATTAATCCTTGCTATTGAGCGAGGTAGGTGTAGCTACCTAGGTCTAAAATATGGCCCACTACATAGGATAGTTCCCACTATCCGGTGTTTTAAAGAGTTGCTTGTCTATCATAGACCTATATTATCAATATCCTAGACTGAATGATAAATAAGTAAATTGAACATAATAATAACTTAGATTAAGAAAAGTTAGGGCAATTGCCTTATGTGTTGAATGGTGCACATTATGTATATGCATGTATGACATATTATATTTGATATTCCACCATTGAGTTTTATACTTAGCATGTCGATGTTCCGATGTGCAGGCGGGTGAAGAAGAAGAAGAAATAGTGTGTTTTCAATTATTCTATGTGGCAATTTTTGACATAGAAAATGCATCCATGGTGGCTACTACATTGAAGCTTATTTATATCATAAATAAACCCTATTTATGTAAGATTTTTACACTTCAAATCTGCCCTAAGTCGGACAAGAATGGACCTATCAATTGGGCCATATTCTGTCCTATGCACATAAGCCTTTTAATAGGCTTATGTGTAATCTGCTTTAGCCCCACTTTCATTAATCCTATATGGCACTCCTAGGCCCAATTTATATTAATAATTACTTTAATTTAAGGCATTTTAAACCTTTTAAAAGGCCATAAAAAATCAAGTGCAAGAGCAATTAAAATTTGGACTCAATAAGGCCTAAGTCCAAAAACCCTGATTTTTTAGACTTTTCATTTCCAAGTGGGGCACAAGCCCATTTCCTCATTTGTTATTCTTCATTCATCTTTCAATGATATCTCATATCATTAGAACATTTAATTCCATTGAATTTTCCTCAAACTCCTTGGGCTTCTAGAATAGCTTGGTAATATATAGTGAATTATAGTCCTAGTCTAACTCGACTATATAGATTCAATCTTATTGAATTAATATCAAATTACTAATTAATGTATCACTTTTATACAAGTTAAGGGAGGTATCTAGCTATACATCATGAGTACTTAAGTGTTAGAAAGTCATGTGGTTTGACTTAACCCTTCCATATACAGTTACGATGCAATAAACTCCTTTCACCATCTTTTATCCCATGTAGTTTAAAGTATGAACTTTTGTCAAATCAAAGCTTAAGTAAGTATGTCTAATTAAGCATTGGACATATTGTTATAACAATTTCACCTTTATTCCAAAAAGTTCCCTTTGTGAATCCCATTCAAACATGGCATCTTACTTTTGCCAAAGATTCCTTGATAAGGATTACTCATCATATATGTGAGATAAACTCGCCAATATAATCTGGGGTCGTGAATTTTTTGTTGATTACTATCTTATCTTGAAGAATGTCATGCCATACCTAAACAACTCAATATGTGTTCTTTTAATTCGAAGTAAAACCTTTAGAGTAAAAGTTTGTCACTTTATATTTAGGACAACTAGTGATCTCAAGTTTAAGGATACTTGTACCACTAATATAATGATATACTTTCACTGACATAGGTTAATTATCCATGTGATGATCTTATGGTAGATCTCTGATATACTTATTTCCTAAGTAAGCATCCACATGTTAACTCTAATCATCTCTATGCTTATAGCTTATGAGAACTACTACTTGATCTAATCAAGAAGTATAACATATGCTAATCTATATGCATTAGCAATATCCTATCTTGTTAATATTATGATTAGGGATATTTAGGTATTTCACATTTACATGCAATAAGAATCTCATATCATGAATACTTCATGATTTTCTCAACACTGTGATTTTATACTAGGGACTTTATAACATGGTTTAAGACATTGCAAACAATTATAAGTTATATATAAAAGTACCATGATATAAAGAGAAATGCCTTTTAAATTATTTCACATGTTTTAGACACACAAATATAACCCTATTACATAATCTCTATGGCATACATCTAACACTTCTATGGGTGAAGGACAATTTTATATTGATTTTGAGGATATCTTACCCTCTTTAATGATTAAATAACTATAAAATATAGTTTAAGTGATTGAAATCCCCTTCAATTCTTTGACACCTGTCTTAGTTGTCTTGGTTGATCATGCGTGTACTAAAGTTTATCCCTAGGTTTAGCTCTCTCTTTTGTGCTTTATTTTTTTTTATTTTTGTTGCATTTCTCTATTGACTTCTTTGTTATGTACTAGTGTCTGGTTCGATAGGTCCATGTGAACCTAGTTTGCCTAGGGCACTCTTAATCTATGTAGACCTACCCTTTAGTTAGTACTTGCAAAATTATTAGGGTAAAGTGTTGAGCCTTCCTACATGTGATACAGTAAGTGGTCCGTGTAAACTCTTTGGATGGTTTTTAGAGTTCATCTAGACTCTTGTTTATGTGCTTGTAGGGTTAGTGTGGACCTTTTTATGAAACTTTTCATACCTTATATGTCTTTTACCTATTCTATGTTACTAAGTTTCTTGCCTTATTTTAATCCATGTGGACTCTTTTACAAATCCTACTTAGTATTGGTCTGTGTGGACATAGTTAAAGGCTTACCTATTTGTGGTTTTTTTAGACACCTGCACTTTGAAATTTAGGTCAATACAGACATGTGTTGTGCCTTAGTGTTAATGTTCAACATTTTATTAAGTACTTACTTATATTACCTCTTCTTACAGATGCATCATATGTATAGGGCACTTTGTTTGGGCCATAATAGTGGTATTCATCAATGCCTATTGAAGTAAAGGATTGAGTCAGAGTGACTGGATTTTAGATGTTCATTGACTATCTAGTCAGAGGGGATTTTTCTATGGACCTTTAGGTGCTTAGAGCATTATTAAAGAGGTGGATAGACATGATAGTCACCTTTCAAAAGTCATTTGGGAAGCTTATTATTATCCCATTTGATTGGGCATTCACCACAGGAGTGCCCTATATTAGGCAGGCGATTACATTTAATGCCAATTACTGCTTCCTTACTCTTTGTCTTTAAAAATTGAGAGGTTAGATCGATTTTGTTCCCCAAGAATACTCAAGTAGCATCTGCTGCATAGATTTTTATGAGTGGTGGGCTGATGTTGCACCTATTGCTCTGCATGAGGTGGATAAGTATGTTTGTTGCTTTGTCTTATATTTACTAGGGATTACATTGTTCATGAATGCTAATGGCATTGTGAGTTAGAGCTTTTACCATGTGCTGGAGCAAATTGAGAGCATCAAATCCTAGAATTAGGGTTTCTCTTCATTAGTTTTGATGTATAGAAGCCTAAACATGGTGATTCATATGAGGAGGCTTTGTCTTAGGATTTTTAGTAAGTCCTTTTTCATGCACTTTGTTTTTTGATTGCTTGTTTCTTTTATTTTTGACATTGTTTTACATCGGTTTTGGCATATAAGCTCTATTTGCTACCACATCCATGTGATTTGGATATCCTTATTGATATCCAGTGATAGATAGGTGCATCTGACCATCTATAGGACCCTATAATACATCATCATTGATGCACCATCACTAATATCTTTGGTTATGAGTTTGGGATGTTTTAATTAATCCTTTGAAAATGCAAATACACTTATTAGGTTGATTTATTCATTATGAATGTTATACTTACCTACTTTTCATTAATATAGGTTTACTTGGCTTAGGGGCTTTTCCCCACTAAAGAGATGTTAGATTTCCTTGACTTTTTTTGAGAGCTATCCTCCCAAAGGATTTTACCGACTACACTATAGGCCTAATCTTAGTTTTTAGGGGAAAGAGTTTTGAGCTAGTATATAGGCCTTAAGGTGTAATATATTCCTCATGGTCCTCTTAACACTATGTTGATCGAGAGATATATCGATGACCTAGAATTTTGTTAGGGAATTACTATAGGTGTACTTGGGGATACCTTGGTAAGTGTTGAAAGAAGAGATTATTCTCCTTGGGCATCTATGCACTTATTGCCTCATGTGCAATATACTTTTGGACCTACTTCATGGGTATTCTTGGTTTGCTTTTATTAATGATTTCTAAAGTTAATTTATTATTGTGTGTTGTATTATAGCTTGATACTACCACTTCTATAAGTAGGCCTTTTTCATCTTGAAAAGGGTGAAGATAGTTCCTAGTTCTTAGGGTCCTTAAATTTCACTTACTCCTAGATGTACTGCTAGAAGTAGAGCTTTTAATCCAGCTAGTGGTTAGTCATCATTGCCTAATGAGGTTCTGGGCACTTTGATTAACATGTTCGAGCTAAGCTACATATGGTATGGCATGGATAGGGAATTGACTTTTACTTCCCTTTGCATTAAGGATAATTGGCTAGTTCCTTTCCAGCTAGAGACCACCACACTAGTATGGTCCATTTGACTTTTAATGATCATTATGTCAACTTAATTTTGTGTAACACTTCTTGTCTTGGTTTTAACAGGTTAAGAGGGCTCCTATAGAGAGAATCGTTTAGGTAGTCGAGGCTTTTAGGCGAGCCATGGTAGATTAAACATGAGTTCTCATAGTAAGTATTTTCTTTAATTAGTTAGTTTAAGTGTGCACATGTATATAGTATGCATGACTTATTTAAAAAGCTTTGATCCCCCATTCTTTCACAGAATTTGCTGATAAGGAGAGTAGCTAATCTTCGTTAGACCCGATGGAAGCAGAAGACCTTAAAGATTTTTTAGAAGTTAGTGCTCTCTTCTGATAATGAGGACACATAAAGTAAGAGTTAAAAATGTGGCTAATGGTAGCCCTACCTTTTCTTTTTGTTAATAGATCCTCTATTTTTATATATGTAAGCATTTACAAAACTCGAATACAGAATATACATTCTTTTGTTTTGAACATATTTTACATCTTTACATATGAATGCATAAGAATTGATATTCATGAAAACATTACACTGAAATACATCATTCTTGAAAATATACAAGTTATCTTTTCTATTTACATGGCATCCCTCAGGGTTAAGGAGTTTTTTACCATCCCTATAACTCGAGAGTTAAAGCTCAATTTCATTTTTAAACATTTCATCATTGAGATATAGGTCATAGTCTCCTATACCAATTTGTGCAAGCTAAACAAGCATTATACTTTCGGTTACCCTTCTTAAGTAATCTATTTTAGCATACATAGTTGTATAAAGGAGAATGTACATGGTCTCCTCAAATGAACATCTCATAAATTGTCTAATGTCATTTTGATTCGTATCATGATGGGTGATTACAATTAAATTACCACAACAGGTCATGCTATATCATAGTATGGTAAGATGCCTGTATCTTACTAAAGATTGATTAATAGACAATGCTTAACTCATTAATGTACTAGTTTAAAGTTTTTTACTCCCTAAATTCTTTATTAGAGCTCTAGCTACTTCATTTTGTGATAAGGCTTCAACACTTCCAAAGATTTGGTTTGTGCAAATGCTTCTACCATGGTCTATGCAAACATAGTATTTATGCATGGTTTAGAGTGTGCAGAATTGTCTTGTGGTCCATGTGGACCATGACATTAACTTTGGCTCTATTAAGGTCTATGCAGACATCATCGTGTGTTTTGGATTCATTTTCCTTAAAAGGTTAGGAATAACATCTCTTGGGGTCTATCAATACTCTTTACCTCTGACTATGTATGCTATCTTCATTATGTCTATCTTTTTTAGTCAAGAGTTATCCCAAATCCTAGATTAAAAGGCTACTTAGACTTTACCCATCCTTGCCCCGTTCTCTTCCATTAGATTTTTGAGGAAAGTGAGGATAAACCATAGTTTCCTACATGCCACTGTGCATTATTAGGATCTTATCTTACATATACTTGTCTTCAGCCATCAAGAGATTGTTCCTACCTTCAAACAATTTATTGCAATTATGAGTTTTGATATTACTTTAGATTTTCCTCTAGCTGTGCCATCTTTTAAAGATCATTACCCTATGGACATTACCCTATGGACATTGTACATGCCTTGGGAGTTTCTCCTTTGGTGGCTTAAAAGATAATCCCAAATGTGTGTCTAATTTTTTTTGTAGACAATCCTTGATTTTACTTATAGACTCCCCCTAATTTTGTGGAGTAGGTAAAGTGTGTGTTGTTGTGCATTCTTAGTGACTTCTTAATGGTCACTTTATAGAACAAAATTTGTAATTTCAAAGAACTTTAAGGTCTGATTGAAATCTATTCCGGCCATAAACCTTTTTGTACTATTTTGGTTGAAAACATCTGAGGGTTAGATGGTTTAAAAAGAGGTGAGGTTGACTTTGTAACTAGAAGTCCTCTGCTTTTATATGTTTGCTTAGAGAGCCCATATGGGTTTTTCATCTAGCTTTTGTTATTTCTTAACCCTAACTTTTACCTAGCATGCCCGTGAAGGTTTTGGCACTAGCGAGTTTAACTAACTTTTGCTTAGGTGATCTATTTTGGATTTTTAAACATAACAACATTTTTTTAGATCTATTTATAGGAGAAGTAGAAGCTACATTTGCATACTTCTAAGAAGCTTTGGATTAAATATGCCTTAAATCATCATTGTGAAAGATGATTGGAGGAAAAGTTCAACACTTTAATGTAGTGGACAGCATGGCTCAGTGGCATTTCTGAGGTTTGATAGATATATCCTTTATTGAAAGTTTTCTATTTCTCTTTGTCTTGTCATTATTGTTCTATTCCCCTAATTGGAATGAGGCATGCCACATTTTATGTCCCTTCTTGGATTCAGCGATAATTTGTCCTAATACAGCAAGTCACTTCTAAACCATTAGGCTTTCAAGGTGTATCTTTGATATGACATTTCTTATGCTCCTTTCTTGACTTATTGAAATGTCACATTGTGTCAAAATATATGCTTGATTGTAAATCTAGTAACATAAGTACAAATGTCAACTAGAAAGATTATATTATTAATACATCAAGAGTTAACATGACACTAGTATTGAAAAGGAAGAGTGAAGATACAACTTTTAAACCAAGAAAGAAAACTTGTGTCTAGACCTCTAGAGTTTATTTATTTGTATCAAATTTCTCATCAAATGGAAGTTTGCATGCTAATGATCATAACTAAGAATTTTTACCAATAACAACATTTAAAACTAAAATGCTTAATCTTTGTAAATATATTAGTTGCACTTTGATAATATTATCATTACCAATCAGCTTTGGTAGGCTTTCTTAATTAGACATTTTCTCTCTAATCCCCTAATTTTTACATGAAATGCCCATTTTTACATTCCCACTTTATCGGGGTGTCGTAACTTTTGCTTAAGCTACCCTTTTTAGGGAATTCAACTTAGCATACATTTTTTAATATAAATATTTATTCAGCTTGTCAACATTCACAAGTTTTGAGAATTCATTACCTTCTAAATTATAGATCTTCACATCTCCATGCTTAGGCATCTTTTTTACCATGTGTGAACCTTCCAAATTAGGCTCTCACATCCCTCTAGGATCTATTAGTAAAGGTTTAGTCATCTTCAAAACATGATCACCTTATTGGATTGGGTTGGGTTTGACTTTATTATTATAAGCTTTAGTAATCTTCTTTTTGGTATAGTTGCATGTGATAGAGAGCCTTAAACTACTTTTCATTAACCAAAACTTGTTATTCATATCTAGCCCTTACCTATTTAGCTTCTAACACCATTGCTTTTAGGACAGCCCTTAGCAAAGGCTTTTCATTAACTAGTAGCATTGCTTCCATCCTATAAACCGGTAAGGTGTAGCATTTATAGATGTCCTGACATTTGTTCAATAGCCCTAGAGTGTAAATGGTAACACTTTTACCCAATCCCTTTAGGTAACCATCATTTTTTTGTAAAAATTTCTTGACATTTTTATTGGCTCCTTTTACTACACCATTGGCTTGAGGCTGTCAAGGAGAATATTTGTGGTGTATAATTCTATACTTTTGTGGAAGCTGCTTATTCTCACCATAAAACTGGAGTCCATTATTTGAGATAACTTGCTTTGGCAACCCATACCTATAGATGATGTTTCTTTTCATAAATTTAGCCATTTTTCCTACCACTCATTTATTGAAAGGTTCTACTTCCACCCATTTTAAAAATTAGTCAATTGTTACCACTATGTACTTGTGACCTCTTGCTGCGAAAGGTCTTATCTCTCCAATTATATCAATACCCTATGTAGCAAATAGCCATGGTAAAGACAAATTGGTAAGTTCAGTTGGTTATAAAGTACTTAAAATGGCATAAAAATGGCATTTATGGCATTTCTTAATGAAGCTATAATAGTTTGTTTCCATGGTCATCTAGTAGTAACCCATTCTCATAATTTTCTTTTCTTAGTTTCTCCTATTCATATATAGGCCACATACACCTTCGTGCACTTCTGTTAGTATTTTTTGGGTTTCTATCTCATTAGTGCATTTAGGTTGTATGCCATTAAAATGCCTTTTATTTAGCATCCCTTGGAAAAAAATGAACTGAGTAGATAATCTTCACATGATCTTTTTATCCTTTTTCATTGCAAGTTTTGGGTATTCTCTTATTTTCATGTATGTTTTAATGTCACGATACCAAGGCAAATCATTATTAGTTTCTTCCACAATAGTGCTTACTATGCCATTGTATTTTAGGAACCTTATCTTACTAAAGTACATGGGTCTTAGTAATTCTTTCTTTACAAGATTAAACATTGACATCAGGGCGGCTAAAGCATCTATTATTTGGATCTATTCCTTCTGTGTATGATGAAAGGTGCATCTATAGAAGGCTTCTAACAAGTTTATGAGAATTCTGACATATCTATATAGATTCTTATCTTTAACCTCTCATTCGCCTTTCATTTGCTATATCACCAACATAGACTCTTTATATATGTCGAATTTTTTTTTATCACATTTGGAATAAGGTTTGAAAGCCATAGATGCATGATTTGTAATGAATAATATTATTTATGGCTTAGAATTCCAAATTTCTAGCAAAGAACATCTATTCTCCTTCTGGATTGATGATCAACACACTAGCACCTACTCCTTTATGATTTATTACCCCATCAAAGAATACTTTATATCCTTTTTGAGTTATTGCTCCTAAGTACTCATATGGAAAGTCGAATTCCTCTTCCTTACCTTCGATTGTTGTGTAAGAAAGTTTGCCACTACTCGACCCTTGATTGTTTTCTTAGTTATGTATGAGATGTCAAATTCCTATAATAACTGAATCCAATGACCCATTTTTCCTACTAAGAAGAGTGTAGTTTATAGGCACCTTAGAGGATCATGTCTAGCTACCACCTCTACTTTACATGATTGAAAGTAGTGATATAGCTCTCTAGACACCCAAATTACTCTAAGCATATCTCATCAACTTTTGGGTACTTCTGTTCATTAGGGAGTAATTTCTTACTCAAGTAGTAGACTGCGTATTCCACTCCAACTTTATTCGTTTGTGCAATGAGAGCCCCAATGGAGATTTCTTCTACCATAAGGTACATGATTAAGGAATTTCCTCATTTAGGTGGTTTTAAAGTATGAGATTTGGTTAAGCATTGCTTAATGTCCTCGAAA